>JANHFO010003500.1:21537-31614 GCA_032468095.1 Pareas carinatus | reverse complement strand
GGAAGGATGGAAGGCTGAGTCAACCTTGAGCCAGTGAGAATCGAACTGCTGAACTTTTGATGGCTAATGGCAGATGATAGTCAGCAGAAATAGCCTGCAGTGCTGCTTTTAACCACTGAACCATTCCGGCTCGCTACAGGATGCTGCAGTGGCTGTGAGGGAGGGTACTGGTTGAAAGTAAGTCACTTTTGACAATGCCATCAAACAGTTGCAAAACAAATGATTTTAAACTGAGGGCTGTTGGTATATTGCTCTTGTATAATTTGGTTCAAGGCAACTCATTTTATTTTGTCCATACTTCCATGTATGCTTCTTCCAGATAGGAAACACTGAATTTAATCTTTCTTCAATTCCAGGAACTCTGTGCACAGTATTGGCAAGAAGAAAAAACGACTTGTGATAATATCACAGTTGAACTAAAAGACACCAACAGTAGTCCCAGTTACACCATTCGTGCCTTTGACATAAGTCATGTAAAGGTAAAAGGACTAGTTATTCATTCTCATCTACTTGATCTCTGGCTTTTGGCTGCACTTCCAATGTTTTTTTTTCTACTTCATTTAGTGTCCATGTTTCTATGTTATTAATATCGTTAAGCAAATCTGGGTTTATTTTAAATGCTACAGTACTTAAACCAGAGGTCTCCAACCTTGGTCCCATTAAGGCTTGTGGACTTCAACTCCCAAAATTCCTCAGATAGCCATACTGGGAGTTGAAGTCTACAAGCCTTAAAGGGAGCAAGATTGTAGACCTCTGTTTATAGACATTTCCAAATATTGAACCAATGGAGATACATAAAAACATTCCTTTTCATGCACATGTCGTGGATGAAACTGAACTATAGCTGTTCATATGATTTAAAGTACCATGTATGAGGAAGACATATTTACTGTTGTGTAAATAGAATTCATAGCAACCTTTCTCAACTTCAGCTGTGCTGAACTTCAACTATTATAATTCAGACAATATGACAAAAATTGTCCAAATTTTCTGGGGATTCTAGTGATGTCCAACTGAATAGGAATGTATCTTGAATTTAAACCAGGATGTAGACTCTAGAAATATATATTTTGAGATGGGTCCTCAAAAGATATATATATATATAGTCTTTATTTAAATAATCTGTACAAGAATGCCTATGTGAGATTGCTTTTTTACAGTAATTTTGTTTTTCTGTTTAAAATCTTTCAAGTATACCTTTTCAATATGTTTGAACACAAGAAACAGAAATAGAAACTGTTATGTATTGTGGGAGGCAGTAACGAAGCTCGTCTTAAACAGGAACACGTTTATTTACAGCGAGATATAAACTGACAGCATATACAGACAGAAGTGGCTTGGCACTCCGTACGCTTTATTTTACATCTGATAACCAGCCAGCTGTAACCAATCAGAATGCTTGGAATTTCCCGCGCTAGTTTCCCACGTCCCTAATCTCCGGCCGAGGTTGTTGCTTTTGTGACTTTCACCAACTGTTGTGTGTTTATTGGGTGCTTGTGCAACTTATGTGGATTAGCAAGGTTGGCGTCAATTTCCCCAGTACACTACAGAAACAATAACTATAAAGCTATGAGACTTGACCTGTTATTAGAGAGCAGAAAACTACAAAACAGCAAGTGTGGTAGAAATAGAATCCAATCTGAGTCAGTCACCAGGACCAGAGGTTCACCAGGACCAGAGGTTCACTAGAACCAGAGGACTCGTGCTGGAGTTCATCTTCAGGGGACTTCTTTCTAACTGCTACAGAGAGGTTCTCTGAGGATGGGCTCTAGCACAAGTCTGAAAGCTCAAGAGACTAAACCTCTGGTGCCAGTGACAGACCCAGATTAGATCCTGCAACAGTATCCTGAGACACGTATATTTGTCTTCATTCATTGTAGACACAACCTAGTCAATGAGATATTGGAGAACACTACACGAGAGTCACTTACGTGTTAGTGCTAAATCCCTCTTAAAAGTTTGTGTCATTTACATCTAGATGCAGGTTAGTGTTTTTCTTTACACAGATAGATGTCTCTATTTTGGGGGAGAAGATACTCCACATAGTTGCAGAAATGTCAACTCATGTTTTGACAGACTTGAGCAAGACACTAAGCAATTAAACATTTTTATAATCTCGGTAAAGAAGCTCGTACTGCCTAAGATTATAGGTAATCTTTTGAGGAAGCACTAGTGAGGTTCTTTGCTTTCAGCAGCAAATGTAATCTTTCAGTTCAACACTATGTCAGGCTTTCCAAGTTAAGTTTTTTTATCTTTGTGCAAGCTCTAAACACGTATGGATTGTTTTCTTCATATCTACATTTGCTGCAGAGGAAAGAGAGCAGGAAAGTGTTTCAGTATCAGTACCATAAATGGGACAGCTTCGCTCTCCCAGAAGCCCCCCAAGATTTAATCACCATGATCCAGAATCTTAAACAGAAGTTTTCAAGCCAAGATGCAGCTGAAGCAAATGTAACTAACAAGAACAAGAACGTTCCACTTCTTGTCCACTGTAGGTAGGTATCACCTTTAGAGCTATTTCAACATTCTTTGAGGTCTGGTGTGGTCTAATGTGCCTGTTGCATGTATAATACTTTCCTCTTTGTATTGGAAGAGGTTATGTTCTATAGTTCTTGATCCTGAGGCAGAGTACAAACGTATAGTACCAGTCCCATAAATTGAAAGCTCTGCACTCACTGAAAAATGTGTGATAATGTCAGGCCCAAGAAAAAAGAATAACTTGTTTCCTTTATTATTCTTCACCTATAGACAGAATCTTGCCAGGCTAAAGCAACCATTTGCATAACTTCAGATATATACTCTGGGAAAAGCTAGGGAGGAGCCATTTTAACTCTCATCCTGCCAACCAAACCTTCCAAGGTCCACTGCCTTTTTGCTCTCCTGGGAAAGCAGCCCTTTCTTCCTGGGAATCCACACCATATTACCTCACAGAAAGGAATGATAACAAATCCTTAATGCTATTATATCAATTGTTTTATTTAAAAAGCAACATTAATTATTGCTTAATTAAATCAATCTATGTAGACATTAATCTAACAAACAAGAGACTCTAGGTGGCATACAGCAGAGCTAAAAACAATCAAATTATCCATTTTATATTCATTTTATAATCCTGTCTGGATTCTACCCAAAGGAAGATTTCTATACTGCTTTAGACTAGAGTCTATTTTCCCTCATGGCGCCCCAGATCATCGTGGCTATATATTAGCCAGGACAAAACTCTGGAATAAGTATTCATTTCCTTTTGAATTCAAAGCTGTTTTATTTGAATCTATGAAACATCCATAATCCTGTGCAGTACAGGTTTCTACAGAATGTCTGTAGCACTTTCTTCATAGAGACAACATAGCAAAAGATTGATGTTACAACAGAGAAAAGTGGAGCTCTGAGAGCATGATTGCGTACACACAGGTTAACTCATAGTTTGTTTTCTCACCTATCTTTACGCAACCATGAATAATTAGAAATTTAGACAGGGCTCACAAAACTGAAATGAATCGGGGAAGCACAAACCAACCAATTGCACTTTGTTAATTCACATATGTAAACTGTACGCCAACAAACAAGATGGAAAGAAAGATTGACAGTATAGAAATAATTACATTAAATTAATAATCTACACTTTGCACAGAGCCCTAAATCAAAGGTTAAGGCTTCCACAATTATTCAAAGGTTCAATACTGAACACTTGCATCTACTTCCAAGACTTAGCAAATTTAAGAACCACCAATTATTACACTTAATTCCCTCTTTTTTGTTACTTTTTAAAATTTGTTTTATTGCTTTTCCATTCTATAACATCAACTGTAAATTACAGAAAAGTAGCGTAGAGAAACAAATTCTATTAACAGTAGACACTTACAGTTTAGTATGAACTTATGTACATTTATATAATTGTCACATCTATCATTCCTATATTTTCTACTAGTTACTTTAAACATTTGTATGTAGCAATTTACACTCCTATGACCTATATCCACAGACCATGAATTATCAGTATAAATGGTCAATTATTTGAGTGTATGTTATTTATTTATGGTTCTGTTGTTACTCTTTGAACTGTTAATTTATTTAAATGTTCTTTTTCATTTCACTTATCTCAAAAATGGTAGTAACACTTGTTTTAATATCAAAACAAGTTGTTTGTTTTTCACCTATATTTTAAGAACTTCCAGTGAACCCTCTTCTTCATTTAGGACTTAGCAGTTTTTTCTCATTTCTCCTATAGTAGTTGTGCATATATTGTACTATGTCAAGCTTTGTTGGTTTTTCCATTTTACTACTGCTGTTAACTAATTTTTTTAATTTCATATAATATATATTTTTATAGTGATGGTTCTAAGCAAACAGGAGTATTTTGTGCTTTGCTTAATCTCTTGGAATGTGCGGAGACTGAAGGTGTAATAGATGTTTTCCAAGTTGTGAAAGCTCTTCGTAGAGCCAGACCAGAAATGGTTTCCTTCTTTGTAAGTAAATTAGTAGTAGTTAATTTCTTTTATTTTCTTTCTTAAAGTCTGTCTGTTCTGTATAAATACTTCCATTGTCATTATCATTCAGTAAGTAAATGTTCAGAGCTCAAACAATGATAGCTTTGCTGGTATCTTATTTACCATTGGATTTATTTGGGGGTGGTCATTCAGTTCTTGAATATTGAGCATATTCACTAGTAGTAAAGTGGAATGCACATACTTCGTTGAATCAAAGAAATAGCTACTGGGTAAATTTAGCTTCTATTCTGTGTATATTTAAGGAAGGGGATACTCTCCTGTCCCTGTTGTGGGACCCTCTGCTATATCTCTGTGCATTAGCAGGGAAGGATGGTACATGGCAGACAAGCAACAAGCTATAGTTTAGGAAGCCTTGCCAATGGTTACTCAGATCTTCTAGTTAAGAATCCTTCATAAAGGCTTCCTCTATTCATGAAAACCAAGTGTGAGAGTAGCAGAAATTTATGAACACTGAAATATATTGACTAATTAACTCTAGGCAACTCATTATGTCTTTTTCTCATTCTTTGGAGCATTATCATATAATGAAATGAAACTACTTGGGAAAAGAAAAGAACACATGACGGGTTTGCCCACATGCTAACTCTCTCTTTTTAAATGCCATTTAGGAAGGTTATCAGTTTCTATATGATGCTATTGCAAGTCTGTATCCTGCCCAGAATGGACAGCTACAAAATGTCCGATGCCATGAACAAATCACTAACATCCAAAATGAAGTCAAAAAGGAGGAAGAGAGTAACTCTTTGGAATCTGACTTCCAACTTATGGGTCAAGAAAAAGGAAACGATGCTGAAATGTGTGATGATATCAAAGTCAAGGATGCATCTAGGGAAGCAGAGAGTTCTTTTAATGGACCCACAAATCCAGTTTTAAGTGACATGGCTTAGAATTTGAATCAATCTTCTGTATGTACCACAGAGAATTTTCCTGCCAAAGAAAATTGAAACCAGATTATAAGAAATGGGCATTCCTTTACCAAACACATCTTGTAAACGCAAAGGATTATTTTCCTCCAAGGAACAACATGGAAGAATGTGGAACTATTGGATAGATATAGAAGACTGTGAATTTCGTATGTTTATTTGTATGGAGTTTTGCTATTTTTAATCATGGGGTATAATTTGTGCTGTTAATATTTTTGGAAGTACAGCACTCTTTTTTTATAAAGGCCTTTTCCTTAGTTCCAAAAGAAGAAAACTGTTCTACTATTCCTTGTTGTTTTTAAGAGGAAAGAAAGTAGTTCATACATAGTTTAGCAATAGCAATAACATAGACTTATATACCGCTTTACAGCCCTCTCTAAGCGGTTTACAGAGTCAGCATATTACCCCCAGCAATCTGGGTCCTCATTTTAGTGAAATTGGAAGGATGGGAGGCTGAGTCAAACTTGAGTCAGTCAGGATCGAACTCCTGGCAGTGAGAATGCAGTTAGCCTGCAGTACTGCATTCCAACCACTGCACCACCAAGGCTCTTAGATACATATTTACCTGTGAAAATATTCAGGCTGGTATCTAAATAGAAAATGCAACCTATTCTGAATGCCCAGAAGATGTAAAAAAAAAGGATGAGGCTTCAAGTATGAGCTTGTAGTCACTTTGTTGACCTACCCTGCAGATGCCATAGTGTACTTTTCAGATGAGAATTTCTAGGCCCATACTTCTAAAATTATTTGAATTTTAAAATGAATTTCTGATAATGTATGAGAGCTATTGATAAATGTCTTGGAATGGGGATCAAAACCCTTCATCTTTGGTCAAAATTCATAGAGATTAGACACTAATTATATAGTTATAATTAGCCTTGGCCCATTGTCTCTAACGATCACAAAGTAACTCCAGTTTAAATATGGAGAAGGATAGAATAATGTTCACTGGAGTTGTATGATACTAAAATGAAATGAACATGTTGGAGTCTTGCAGGTTTACATGCCAATAATGAACTGAGATAACTTGGACAAATGTTAACAAAACAAGAGAGTTTTAATAAAGTTTATGATCTGTTTAGTATGAACTTGGTCACAGAAACTGAGCAAAGACTCTTTAAAAGTTAAAACTTCTTTCAGTCAAGCTCAGCTAGTGAAGGCGTGATATGCTTTTCTCAGCAGCAATTTGGAAGTGTTTTGTCAAAGCACAACAGTAAACAGTAAAAGTTTTTGAACTGCATATCTAAACTTGGCCTCAGGATGTCACTGTATGCACAGAAATTCATCTGAATCACCAACAAATATAAAGTTATGAATGCTGAAAGCTGGATAAATGTTATTCAGCTAACATATTTAGGCACAAGATGTTGTCTTTTGTACTCTGTTTCTCTGGTTTGAATTGACGTTTTATTTACTAGATGGTCCTCTTTTTTATTCTTTATAGTCTATTCCTTTGGATTAAATTTTATATGGAAAACAGTTTTGGATATTATGTTTTTGAACCAGTGATATCTTAAAATAAAAATAATCTGTAAGAATTTTTTTTTGTAAAAAGAAAGTAAAATCATGACTCAAACTTGAATCAATGAGAAAAGTTAAACATTTACGTTTATGTTTTCAAATGATTATAAGTTCTATCTTATCCTACTTACAACCTGATTCTGAAGTTCTGATTGCTGCCTCCCTCCTGTGATCATGTGACTGTACTTTGAGCAACCAACTCACATTTATGGCCATTTGCAGCATCCCACAGTCACATGGTCACATTTTATGCTTTTGTTGAAAATTTGGGAAAACTGATCAATAATGAATTTAAGTAACTATTTACTTAACGAACCTGGTGGTCACTTATTGACTGCTGCAAAAAAAGGTCATAAAATTGGTTTGGTCACACTGGTGACCTGCTTTACAACTGTAATGCTTTATTACCATGAAGGGCAGGCCCATTGTGTTCATAAGTCAAGGACTATCTGTTAGGAAGCTTCTAAATGAAGGTTTCAGAGCCAGGGGGGCATCTTAACAAAAGGCATGCAATTTGCCCAAGGAGCAATGACAAAGGGGAAAGCCAGGAAGTCATGAGGCAACATAATGCTTCAGATTTTGAGGGGAAACCCTGCTTCCAATGCAGAGGAACAGGGGAGATTGGCACAGTGCCTGCTGGCGACTCCTTAAAATAAATGCAACTTTCCTCTGAATCACAGGTAGAAGTGGAAGACAGCTGTATGACCTGAAGGGAAAAATACAGCTGTTTAAAGAGTGGCAGATGAGTGTACATGTCCACCTCCATGGGCTGGATGAAGATTACTTGAGAGCAGATGTCATCTTGCAAAGATGATAAGTAAGAAAAAAACTGTTGAAAACAAACATGGTACGTTGTTCAGTCACTAAGTCGTGTCTGACTCTTTGCGACCCCATGGACCATAGCCCCGCCAGGCCTCTCTGTCCCTCACAGCTTCCTGCAGTCTGCCCAAACTGATGCCTGTTGCATCTGTGACACCATCCAGCCATCTGATTCTCTGCCGTCCCTTTCTCCTTTGGCCTCTCATCTTTCCCAGCATCACATTCTTTCTAATGAATTCTCTCTCTTCTCATTAGATGGCCAAAATATCAGTTTCATCATTTGTCCTTCTAATGAACACAGAGTAGATTTCTTCTAGAACTGACTGATTTGATTGCTATGCAGTCCAAGGGACTCTCAAGAATGTTCTCCAGCACCACAACTCCAAGGCATCGATTCTTCGACATTCAGCCTTCCTTATAGTCCAACTCTCACAGCCATACAGTACAACTGGGAAAATCATAGTATAGATCAGTGTTTTGTAATCTTGGCGACTTTAAAATGAGTGGATTTCAATTCCTAGAATTCCCCAGTCAGCATGTTGCAGTCCACTTGCTTAAAGTTGCCAACTTTAAAAAACACCGATGTAGTTGTAGATAGCAGCAGCCCTGAGAATATTTTAAAAATTAGCCGGAAGATTAGATTGCTTGCTATTGCTTGGAAGAAGTTCCTGCCAGGTAACTGAATTGTTTTTGCATTGCATAACCAGAAATATTCTCTCTCTTTCTAACACTATTGCTCTCCAGTTACTTTCTTATTCCCATTCATTCACCTCCTTCTTTGTCCTTCCCATCTTAATGCTGTTCTTTTTATTACTATTTTGTTCTTTTTCCAGTTATTTTTTGGAGTTGTGCATGTGCATGGTATCTTAAATGTAAAGATGTTTGTCTGGGGAAATTGTGTACACCAAGTGAACTTCAAACAACCCTTTATTAAGTTGTAAAAAAAGTACAACATAGCTTCTCCACTCAATTCTGAAGGTAAAGGTTTCTGTGTCATTAATTGCCCACCAGGGTGTGCTAAAATACTTCTGATATATTATATTTAAATATTCACTGAAGCAAAAACAGCAGAAGAATGAAAAGGCTATAACCCTGTTATTGATGAAACTAATAATGTGATTGCAAGGGATTTTCTATTGCACTTCTAAAAGTATACAAGGTCATTGTTAAAAGCTATTTGGACCTATTTCTAGTTTCAGGCGCTTTTCACAATAACCTGTCACAGAAATCCAACCTGATTTTACTGCTGAAATGAGTCAAGTGTTCAAACAGGCCTCCTCCTCTTCCTCTGCCCCCTTCCAATTTTTATTAAGAATTTTAACTACAATATTAAAAACTAATACAAACTAACCTTACAGAAATATAAGATAATGAGGAACAAAAATATGCAGGGAAAAAAAGAAAATGAAAGAAAGAAAAAGAAAGGAAGGAATACAATAAAGAAAAATAAATATATAAAGAAAGAACTTCCAGTCTTTATTATATTTTGATGTATGTATTTTGTGTATTTTATATGACTGTACACCACCTTGAGTCCCATGTGGAGAAGGGCGGTATAGAAGTCTAATTAAATAAATAAATAAAATTACAACAGACATAAGCAAATATAGCAACTCTCTAACCCATGTAAAATTACAGAATTTTTTTGCATCTTATGTCCCATCCCTTGTCTATAAGTAAATCCATAAACATTAACTTTTCCCTCCTGATGTCAGCAAAAAGTCCATAAAAGGTTCTCAGAACTTTGCAAAATGAAATGTCTTATTTTAACCTTGATAAAATCAACCAACTTTATATTCCTTACTTTCATTTCTAACAGTTTTAATCTTTAACTCGGTAAGATATTGTCATAGGATTTGATTTCTGTTTAATTTTTCTGAATCCCATCACACAGATTTCTTCAAGATTTTAACAAGCCTCCTTTGTAGATTCAATAAGAAAACATTTTCCAGGTCATTTCTCTTGGTTTATCATTTGCACTTCTCTTTTAATTTTTAAAATTTCAGCCAGTTTCTTTTGCATATTCAGTAAAATGTCCTTTTCCAAATCATTCTCTTGGCCTATCACTTGTAGTTCCACTTTCAATGCTTTTTTCTATCTTATCAGATAAAATTGTTCTACATCTGTCATTCTTTCATTAACTTCTTTTAGACATTAACCTAACCTATGATAAGATGGCTGCCGAGGAGTGAGGACGCTGGTAGGAGAGGGCTGCAGGAGTCCTCAGCATCCAGCAGTTTTTGGGATGCCGAGGGGCTGGTTATCCCCTTTTTAGATTCGGCATTGGCCAGGGGAAGACTTCCCCC
>JANHFO010003499.1:110840-127938 GCA_032468095.1 Pareas carinatus | reverse complement strand
GAAGCTCCTTCTTCAAACTTCTGCTTTGCTGACAATGAGTTATGTTCAGGTAGTCCTTGACTTACAATCACAATTGAGCCCAAAATTTCTGTTGTTAAGTGACACATTTGTTGAGTGAGTTTTGCCCCATTTTACGACCTTTCTTACCTTAGTTGTTAAGTGAATCCACTGCAGTGGATAGGTTTGGAACCCGGTTGTTAAGCACATCTGGCTTCCCCATTGATTTTGCTTGTCGGAAGTTCGCAGAAGCAGATCGCATGATGCCGGGACATTGCAACCGCCATGGATATGCGTCAGTTGCCAAGTGCCTGAATTTGATCACGTGACCAGGGGGATGCTTGCAATGGCCATAAGCGCGAAAGTCACTTTTTGCAGTGATGATGTAACTTTGAACGGTCACTAAATGAACTGTTGTAAGTCGAGGACTACCTGTATGCCTCCTTTTTGAATACAAGCTGAAGTGCCTTTTCCCCTGTCTATCTGCTCTGCTTAGGACCTTACGCGGAAAGTCAACATGAGTCCCGAACAGCATCATGCCTCTCTGCAGCAGCTCCTGGTCAGAATTGAGAAGAATGAGGCTGCCCATCAGGAACTGTCACGTTGGGGGCTTTTCTTGGCTGGGGATGTTTATAGGGTAAGGAAACTATGTGTTAGCCCTGTTGTGCTTTCGATTTGCCTGATGGGGGTCCTGTCTATTTTACAAAAAATGATTTTCACAAAAATAGATGGATACACTACTATTCCCCTTTTTTGGTTTCTGCTATGTTGTAGAAAAATGGATAAGCTATTTGTTCTTTTCCCTTTATTTTGTGATTTTTTTTGGCATCTAGGACAACTATTAATAATAGAAAATAAATAGGTCATTCGCTCCTGTCAAGGGCCGAGAGAATTTACCTAAAGGTTGTAATTTTGGGCCCTGATCAGAAAGTTGCGTAAGATTGATCTCTACATTTCTCACCTCATTCCTGCCAGGAGCTGGTGGCTAAGACTGAAATTTATATCTGATTATTAGAAGATTCCAAGATGGCCGCGTGGGAGGAGGTGGGGTAAAACCGCTGGCAGAGACACGGGGCCTTTTTGTAAAATTCTGGAGGTGCTGGGCCAGCTAAAAATTAGTGGAGTCCAGCACTGGACAGGGGAGCCTCTCCCACTCATTCTCAGGGACTCCGGAGGAGGCGCTGCGCCGTCCACGGACTACCTTTTCAGGCGGCGATGGATCGTCGGAGGCACGCAGGGAGAGCGTCGGCCGTCACTACGGCCCTTCTGGTGGGCTTCAGCTCCTGGCGCTCCCAGAGCCGAGGAGAAGGCTCCATGGATTTCTGGGGAGCCTCTGGGAGCCGGATGAGGAGCCAGGTTGTGGTGGTTCGGCCCGGGTGAAAGCCGAGCCGAGCGGCATGCGGCTGGAGGCACCAGCCGATCGGCGCGAGGCTGGAGGCACCAACTGGCTGGCGACGGCGAGGCGCAGATAAACGAGGCTAATGGCGACGCGGTATGGTGAGAGCTGACTGCGAAGGAATGGAGCTCTGCGGTGCGGCTGCTGATGCTGGGGGAAGCCCCCCCCGACTTTTGGGACACCTTGTCGGGGCGCTGTTGCTACGGTTGTTCCCCCTCCCCCTGACTTTTGAGACTTTTCGTCAGGGTGTTGTTGTTGCTGCTGCCGCTCAAGGCTGAAGGCTTGGCCCTTGACCAACTAGAGAACGCCAGCGTCAGTGGGGGAGAAAGGGATGGGAGCCCTGGGCAGTTTTGGCTTGGGCCTGAGGAAGACTCCTCATTCTCATCATAATTTTGGGAACCTTGCAATCAATTTTCAGCAATCAATTTTCAGCAATCAATTTTCAGCAATCCCTGAATGTGAAAATTCTGAAAATTATGTATGGAGATATCTTAATTTTTCTGAAAACCACATCTCTTTCCTGCTGTGGACAACAAGCAAGGAACAAAGGTGAAAACAGTGTGCTGGATCAGACAAAGCACACATCTATTTCTGTTTGGATCAACAAGTAGTCTTATAGCTGCATTCAGAGAATTGATAAGCACAGATAAGGAAAGTCTATCCCTAGTTAGTGATTACTTCCTGTCCGCTGGCACTAAGGTTCCTTGCCTCTGATTCAGAAAATGCTAAACAATGATCAAGTCCAACAATCACTGGTAGCTCTATGCTCTGTGAATTTTTCCAGACCTCTTTTAAAACTAACTATATAGAGTGTGACTGGCTCAAGGTCACCAAGCT
Source organism: Pareas carinatus (assembly GCA_032468095.1). Taxonomy (NCBI): domain Eukaryota; kingdom Metazoa; phylum Chordata; class Lepidosauria; order Squamata; family Pareidae; genus Pareas; species Pareas carinatus. Next base: position 125,708 of record JANHFO010003499.1, on the reverse strand, counting down.
GGTCTGGTGCCTAAAATGGAAGTAGTTTCTGGAGCTTCTTTGCTTCTAATCTGATGCCTTAACCTCTGCACCAAACTAACTCCCCAGATTTAGTGGAACATCATCCTTTATAGGCTATTTGTGTTTGTCTCTCTCTCTCTCTCTGTGTTCCATTGAATCAGTATTGACTTCTGGCAATTGTTTGGACAATTGTTTTCTTTGCAAGATTGCAGAACTAGAGCTCATTTTAACCATTGCACAAAACTGTCTCTCTTCCAATATGTTACAGCACTGCATTACGGTGTCTTCAAAGTGTAAGGAACAGTTTAAAATAGCCCGTCCCCAATATGCAGATACAGGTACTCCTCGACTTACGTCCACAACTGAGCCCAAAATTTCTGTTGCTAAATGAGACAGTTGAGTTTTGCCCCATTTTATGACCTTTCTTGCCACAGTTCTTAAGTGAATCACTGAAGTTGTTAAGTTAGTAGCATACTTGTTAAGTGAATCTGGCTTCCCCACTGGCTTCCTTTGTCAGGAAGTCATGAAAGGGGGTCATGTGACCCCAGGACTTTGCAACCGTCATAAATATGAACCAGTGGCCAAGCATCCAAATTGTGATCATGTGACCACGGGGGATGCTGCAATGGTTGGAAGTCTGAAAAATAGTCATACTTTTTTTCAGTGCTTTTGCAACTTTGAATAGTCACGAAATGAATGGTTGTGTTGGTTTTGGATGCCGATTAAAAGCTTGAAATCTTCTTATTCCAAGTATTCCCTGCTCTTACATGGAAGCTGTTGTCTCCCTGAAAAGGTTGCTGAAATGAAACAAGGTGTTAGTTTAGTCCTTTAGTTTCTTTTCACTTTTCACATTTCTTACAATATTTTCACAAGTGTGATAATTGCTCCATCTAGTGGTATAAAATATGAAACACCACTGTGACCAGTATAGACATTAACATTAGCATTGAGACTATAGGCGGTTTTTGATCAAACAGAATTATGTTTTATAACTGGTCTAGTGGTTAAGGCACTAGGTTAGAAAGCAAGAAAACTTGAGTTCATGTCCCGCTTTAGCCATGGATGCCAACTGGGTGACTTTGGGCCAATCATTCTCTCTGAGCCCAACTCAGGATTGTTATTGCGGGAGAAAAAAATAGGAGGAGGTGCGTTCACCTTCAGTTATTTGTAAAAATAATAAAGGTGGAATAGAAATAATCAAGTGAATAAAAATATTTGTGCTTTTATTCGCATATCACTTTACTGTTTTGTTTGTTTTTAATGTATAAGCATTAACAACAGTGACTGATATAAAGGCCCCTCAGAAGACGGTATCTCCAACAAATCCTGAATTTGATGATTAACTTACGCAAGGAATCCTTCTATTTACCAACTCCTAAGTTGAAAGCAATTGTAAATCAGTAAGTACAATACAAACATCATGATGCTTATAGCATACCTACTAATTTCAGAAGTCTAAGATGAGATCCAATTGAAAGTGTTTGTTTTTCTAAATGTAGCTTACCTATAAAGTGACTGTGCCAATGATGCAGCGTATTTTTAACCACAGTTGTAACTATATTTCTATTTAGTTAAATTCATAAGTACTGTAGGTTCTCCTTTTCATTTGTATTCATATAATTTTTTAATTTTTTTTTACACCTTTTCCTATTCCAATTCATATTAACAGTCCTTTATCATCTGATACAGAGCTTTTCCCTTTGTGATACTTCTAAACAACAGAGTATTTTTGAGTGCTAGAACTATAGAATCTTTGAAGTCTTTTAACTCCATGCTCGAGGCAGGAGTCTTATTCCATCTCAGTGAAATGGTTGTCCTATTTTTGAAAATCTCCCATGATGGAGCACCCACAACTCCAGGAGTCAAGCTACTCTATTGATTAAACGGTCTTACGGTCCTAGAATTTCTCCTTACTTCTAGGCTATATCTCTCTTTGACAGGCTTCCACCCATTATTTTTTGTCCTGGTCTCTGCCCTAGAGAACAAGTCAATCCCCTCTTCTTTGTGCCAGCCCCTCCAGTACTGAACAGTTATGTTCTCCTGATCCTCTCTTCGATAAGCTAGACATACCTAGGTCCGTCAACTGTTCATCATACAATTTAGTCTCCAGATTCTCAACATCTTTTAACCAGGACTGGGCATAGTATTCCACGTGATCTCACTAGCACTGTGTAAATTGGTACTGTCACTTCTCATTGCCTTGACACTAGACCTCTGTTGATGCATCCTAGGACTGTATTGGCTGGGTCATACTTACGGAGTGATTTACTTGAACATCTAGATCCCTCTCGCAGTTACTATTGTTGAGTCAGGTACCACCTATTCTAGATTTATGAATTTTGTTTTTCCTGCCCAAGTTTATTTTTCTCACCACTGAACTGCATCTTGTTGGATAGGACCCAATGCCTTCCGGATCTTGAGTCTATCTTGATGTAGTGAATGGTCATCTTCTGACTATTCTAACTCCAAATGTTTATTTCTTCCTGTATCTAATTTCTAGTAATGTGACAAAAATCATGTCTGAAAAATATATATAGCAATTCTACAGCAAGCAATCTTTTTCACATGTCCTCAGAAATAAACAAATAAAATTACTGTAACTAAGTTCATTGTATTTGCTCCACACTGTGTACCCCTATTAAAACAGTAGGGTTTAGGTTCAAGTAAATATGCACATCATACTATTCATGTGAGATTCTCCTGTCTCAGCACCCACTTTGTCATCATAAGTTTATCATTGTGAACTCAACTCCATGTCTCAACTCTTTTGTTATTCATTAGCCAGGTGTTCAATTTAGTTTGTTTCTCATGAAAAATGTCTTCACTCCATAACAGAATGCAAATCTATGTGACAATGGCAAAACCTGGTTAAGGCTATGGCCCTAAACCCATTTAAATTTGAAGCAAATTTGCATTGTATTTACTCTATGGCATTCACTTCTGAATCATCATCATCTAGTATATAGGATATGTCTCATTACAAAACTTTCAGAAGCAGCTTAGCACCGAAGTTTACCAACTTACAAAGCTTACTAAGAATTGGCAGCAATTTTGCTAGCAAGTTGAATTTAATGTGTATACTAACCTATGAGTTAAAATAATTGCAAAACACAGTTTTTTGGTTTTTATTTCAAATTCCAATAAAAATACCCATTCCTTGGCTACAAAACTAGTACTTAAACAGCAGAGTTGTTATATAAAATGAAAGCTAAGAACCCTGAAATCATTACTACATTTTGAAATCAAGCAGGTTAAATTCCCATACCAGATGAGAAAATATGGCAATAACCCTAAGTCCATTGTGGACTACTGAAGTGGCTTAAATTCACTATAACATGGGATCATATACAACAGCCACAGACAAAACTATGGATTTAAAAACAGAAAATGTAAAACAAACAGATGTCTAATTCCCTTTATATGTATTCATTATTCGCTCCCAAAACATAAACATATGTATTTATACTTCTCATATTATTCAACAGGCATATGTACAAGAATAGCCAACTCGAATACACTATGGTCATTATTTAGATTAAGCCTTTACAACATGTATGAAACAAAAAATATATCCATGGTACAAAAGTATCAAACAGACCTCAAGGTTGAATTCTCTCCTTCTCTAAGACCAATAAGACCATCCAACATTGGATACATTTTTTAAAATTTAACCAGTCTCCCAAGTGGCTTATCTCCTGTTGTGCAACACAGGAACCCATTCCACATGCATCGAAAGCAAAAGATGATTTCCATATCTTACAAGCACATCCCACACGATGATTCTTATGTAATAAAGCTGCACTTCTCAAGAGAGAGGGATCAGCAGACTTGAAAAAAATCCTTTGGAATCATCTTTAGGGAATCCTCTTTCCACAGCACAGACTGAGCCTGCCCTATAGGGTGTGGAATCTCAACAGACAGTTGGGAAGAAAAGAAAATCTGAGAGTGTAAAACCTATTTATTTTTTAAAAAGTAAACATTCATTTTTTTAAAAAATGGTAGAAATCTAGAGAATGACAAATGTTACTTTTTGATGTGATGATTGTGTGATAACTTGCACCTGGGGAAAAATACACTAGATGGAATTCTGCCTTCAGAAATGTAATACCTTGTTCAAATACAGTAACTGAACCAACCATGCAGATAAACTAATTCCTCTTGAAAAGGATCTATAAATACAAGAAACAAAATCCTATTTTACTCAATTTCTATTGGTAAAGAATTTATAAAAAATTATAGTTTAATTTTAAACAAATGAAATGAGATCCATTATTTTAAAGAATAGGAATGTTCCCTATGTATATAATAAATAATACATCAATTAAAATTGTAGTTCTAAGGCTGCATTCTGACTACTGACTGAAGAATCAACCCCACTACATAAACTCAGTCAAAACTGATTGTGAATACTGTGCTCTTTAAAAATACATTTCTGAAGTCAGTTTTACTAAACTGAAATATATTCAAATTTGTGGATATATTTCAATATTAATTATATTGTTGAAACAATAAATCCTGTGAATTCATTAGAAAAAATCTAAGTAAAATTAAGTTCGTGGTGCAGGTCAGTAGAATGTGCTGCATGATGAATACGGAACTAACTTCAATTGAACTATTAAGCAGACTAAAATATACAGTATATTGGTTTTGGAGTCATATAGAAATTCATGCTACTCTTTTGGTAAACAATATTCCTTTCTAGCTGTGTAAACCTGGGGAGTTTTTTGCAGGAACTCTTTAATAGAGCTATCTTATGAATAACTTCTCAGAAACAAACTCTATATTACACAGTGAGGCATTGTACATACTAAATGGTTTTACATTGCCTCCTTGTGGATTGTTAAAAAGCATAGTTAGGAAAGTGAAACAACATATTCAAGCTCTTGAGAAGGCAATCAACCAATCCTATCAATGTTAAGTACATATGAAGTGATGGGTAGAAATCCACCACCTATGAGCGTGTATATTGGACAGTGCTGTATTTTTTTTTGACAGTTGAGGACTTGCTTAAGGTTGAACCTGTGGGAAGTATTTCCTGTGGGCTACTTTGGTTAAAGAATGAGTCAGAAATTAAAATCTGTTCCTGTCTCTCATTGTTAGGAAAAGTGCTGGCTTCAGTTGTGGTCCGCCTAACAGGAGTTGGTGTCACTACTCTCTCTGTTATTACTATATTCTGTCCCTCTGACAGATTGGGGATGCTTACAGAAGCCTTTAAGTCAGAACTCGGCACGAGGACTCGCTCCCTTTCCCTCACAACAACGTATTTTGAATCTGGAAGATCTGGGAAAACACCAGCAGGCATTTCTAACACGCCCTGCAAGTTAGAAGCAGGTGCAAGGACCCTTTCTGTCACTACCACATTCTCTTTAAACTGAGGGTCAAGGATGACTGTTGATGGTACCGTCCCATATGTTGTTTCTGTCACTACAACATTGCTGCTGCTGCTGCCGCTGCTAATCACAGGGTCTGGGATTCGCATCACTGGCTGCAAGTTAGACTTCGTTGTAACAGATGACTCAGTTACTGTTTCCTTAGTCACTGTTTCTGATCCAAAGCCTTTCACAGGTTCAGGTAAGTTGTATACAGCCCTTGCATCCACTGCATTCTGCTGATGAGAATATTGGAAGCTGGATTCATTCATTGCAGGATTAATTGTATTTTTCTGGGTCTGAGAGCTGAATTGCTCTGTTTTTAGGTCTATGTGTTTGCCCAAGCAGATCTCGGCCAGAGTCTTAAATTTGTCTCCCAAGTCATCCAAAAAATGTTCATCAAAGTCGCCATCAATGAAGCTACAGCAGCCAACTGAACCATGAGGGGACTCATGTTCTTCCTCCTGGGAGTAAATGAGTAGGCAATCTTTGGCAAGATGCACTTCATCCTCATCAGCAAAAGCATCAGCTTTCTAAAATATGGAAGAAAAAAAAATAACGAGCGCTCATTTCATATCATTTCCTTTGCCTGAAACACATAGATCAGTTTTACATAATATTTTCATATTACAGAGCTGCTAACGTTTGTATGCTGAACACTTCAAACCAGAGCTATTCTATGTGGATGAAATGAATAAGGATCTCAACATTCATATTTTGGCAGTAGAATTCCAGGACAGTAGATTTAAAAGAGTCAGCTTTAGTCTCTTGCATAATTACCTCACCAACTCCCCCTTTTTCTCTCCTCAAGCAACCTTTTTTGATGTATTAATGGTATAACATATATTAGATTGGTGATAGCAACAGCTTTAGAATGGAATTATAGTAAATATTATTCATCTATGTAATTCATATCAAGAATTTTATGAATTAAAATCTAATCAACAAAAATATTAATTAGTTAGTCACCTTTATTTATATATGACTCAAAAATATTGCTGGTAATCATGATAATCGGTGATTAATATTATTTTGGAGGTGGGAGGTGGAAAGGGAATGCTTTGAGGGACTCCATCTGCCAGATTTTCTTCAAATACTTTGGGCTTCTAATTTTGACCTGTCCCAGATAGAAAGGTCAATGAGAGTATCAAGTACAGGATGCGCAGAATAAACAGGAAAAAATGGTTGAAAAGACCATGGAGTGGTGACTGTAGAAAACGGAAAAACTGAGGCGAGTATAGAAACATGCTTACAGAACTACAGAACCTCTACCTTGGTCTCCATCTAATGCTGGAAAGCATAAAACTGAGAAAACCATGAATCTGGACATGTTTATGCTGATTTTGTAACTGAATTCAAAATTATCAAATTGGCCAATCAAAACACAAATCACAGTGGACAATAAAAAACCATTAAAAAACTGGATTCAGTCATGGAGGATAGTTTAGGGAGAGGTCCAGATTCACATGCAGTAGACCTCAGATGTACATAGATTAGCTTCCAACAATGAAAAATAGCAAAAGTTCATACCCATCTTGAGCTCTCTCAGAACTACTTGGTTAACTGTTATGGAAAATTAATTACTGGACCAAAGATTTAGGGTCTGAATTATGGTTTGTTATTTCTATATTCCTTTTAATTATTTTGACAACAGCGGGTTTCTTTTATTATGGCTAGTGTAACATCTTTTTTGATATCATTCTTGTAGCTGTAATGTTTAAATCCACTTTCAGATAAGTACTCCTCTTGCCTGTAAAGCTTGCTCCTCTTCTGTACATCTTTTAAACCCCGGTAATCTATAGAGTAGACACCCTTAAAAATAACTTCAAATTAACTTTAACTTTTGTTCAAAAATGTCCTTCAATATGTACAATGTTAATAATTTTGCTTCATTCTATATTAGTAAATCAAATGTAAGTGTTCTCCTTTAACTGTAATCTGTAATTTCTTCTAGTTTCCTCTAGTGTCTAACCCTCAAAGTTTCATCCTATCTTGTTTTGCTTTCAAAGCAAAAGCATTTTCCCACAGGGTGCATTCCTATAATTAATTCCAAAATCTTATTTCAAATCCATCTGGATCTTTAGTTCATTTGTAACTATCCAAAATCAAAATCCTAATTATCCATTTGCTCTTTGCTAGCCCAAAATGTTTTAAAACTTCTTAAACTAGTATTTAAGACATCTTTTGCTAAAGATTTAAGGAAATGCCTGTTTTTTTATACTTGTTTATCTAAAGATTGCTATTAGCTAAAAAGCAATTATCAAGCAATTTCCAAAAGTGATTAGAAAAGAAAGTATCTAAATCCGGTATCTTTAAAGGTGATCATGGGGGTTGAGCAAAATGACTTATTCACTTGGGTTCCAGAGCTCTAAACCCCCTGGTTTGCAGTCTTCTTGTGTGCAGCAACTGTCTGAATCAGTTGTGAGTGATCTCATGTCCTCTCCTGTCTGGAGAGGAATAATGAGGTCCTGTTCCATTTGATGACTCAGTACGCTGCAATTGCTAGTTCCACTTTTAGTGGAGCTGTATTCAATTCACCTTTTTCCTTTGAGGCCTAGAACAGTGTGATCCATTTTGGAAAAGCAGTATTTTCTACTAATCAAAAGATGCGGCAATATGTGTCATTTTGTGATAATCCACAACAATATTTTATACTGTTTGTATTACAGTAATGTAATGAGTTCATTAATAACCCAGTGACTATTTGTAAAAACATATAATGCAGATTTTTTCTTCTTTTTCTCAGTTTGTATTTTTTTAAAATTGGCTTTTAAAGATTTAAACCCTTAAAAATTTTAAAGATTTTTTTAAATTTTATGCATACACAATTAACAAAACCAAGTTCCACCATTTAATTTTAAAATTTGGATAATGTTTAAACACAGCAGAAGTTAGCTGGTATGGGAGAAAAATCCTCCCCCCCATTTTCAGGAATAGAGATAGAAGCTCTACTGAAATCTTTCCATCAATTCAATAATTATTTTTTTTCTTTTCTCTTTAAAAGTGTGGCTGGATCTCCCCCTAATAGATTGCCCTGTTTCCCAATTACGTTGTGGAAAGCATCTTTCCAGAGCATAACCTGGAATCATGCTACATCAGAGGAAGAGCACTGGTTGAAATAAGCCAATACGGTAAAAATATTGCCAACTGACATATCTTTAGGAGAACTACTGACGGTTGCAATTGCAACTAAAGTTATTGTATAAAAAAAGAAATGAGTCAAAGGGAATGGAGGCAGGATTTGTATATTGGGATTTGGATATTTGTGTGTATCAGGATTTGCCCAATATAGCCGCACTTATTGCTCTCTCTCTCGAAATATGAAGAACTGTAAGTCTTTTAAAAATCCATGAAGGTGCTCTCCAGCATATACAGTTAATTATTCCCTTGTTCCTCACCTCCTCAAAAGCATGAAAAGCTAGGCTGAATGTTTTCAGCCCCATTCCCTTCCCCCCTGCCCATCATCTCCCTATCTTCCCAAATGGATTTCTTAATGAAGCCTGTTGACCTCACCAAGGAATTGGCTTAGAGTTCCCCAGATGGGAAGAAGATGGCCCTCCATGCAACAATATATACAATACTCAAAATCTACAATGATAAATTCAACGAGATTAATAACATCCATGTGAATATATATCATTGAAGGGTAGAAAGTGTTGATCAATGGAATGAATTCAGAAAGTAGACTCTTACCTCAGTGAAGTAACCTCGCAAGAATTCTTCATTCATCATCGTGCCAGTCTCCATAGCTAAAGTTCTGCCAGCTCCTAGCAGCATTGTCCCACCTGCCGTCAAGCCTGCCCCTCTGGCTGAGGCACCTGCAAATTGTCCCCCAGAAAGAAGAGCTTCTCGGTCTTCTCTCTGCCAACTTGTGATCGTGTTGCTGCTCATGTTCTGCTCCTTGATTGTGGAGAAGCCGCTCCCTGCTGCTGCTCCTACTCCCACGATTCCTGCTCCACTGCTCACATACTTTTCGGATCCAGATGAAGCAAGGAGGTTCAGGATTGCCTAACATCAAAGGCAACAATGAAAAAGCAAAGATGAGCCTGGAAGGAGTAGCACTGAAATCATGGCAAGAATGGCTTTGCTAAATTGCTAGGTGAATTTGTTATTGACATGGTTTGGTACCTGTTACTCAGGGAAAAGGAAAGCTTTATAACACACTAGCAGGAAATCCTATTTTATTATTGTATTACTAATGTGTAGTATGACTGCATTACCATTATCTTTCTCATCTTTTCTATTACCTACTCCTGTTGGTATCTTATAACTATCACTTTGTTGGTTGTAACTTATGATTTATCACTTTGTATAGATACTGAGCACATATGCGCCGGAGGTGAATTCCTCATGTGTCTAACCTCACTTGGCCAATAAAGAATATTCTGTATTGTGTGTTCCTCTCAAGCCCCTCTAAAAAGCACGTGGTTTAGAGAATGGCAGAGTCAATTTGGAGAAGCACAGCTTTTTGAAGGTACGCCAGGAAAAAAAAAGAGAATCACTTTCTCACATATTGCTTATGTTGACCTGAAACCAAGAAGACATTTATATACATCATGATTCAGCACTAAGGTTGATTTGACTTGAGTTCCCAATAAATAGATTATGGCTGCAATCTAAATCCAGTGATTTAAATGGGACTTACTAAGTCACCACATTTATGACTGCAGGCCTAGGAAAATTCAAACTGCTCTATATCAGTAATGTTTACAATCTTGGCAACTTTAAGACACTGGCTGAGGAATTCTGGTAGTTGAAGTCCACACGTCTTAAAGATGCCAAGTTTGAAAAAACATTGCCCTAGATGTATTAACCCTTTTAATTTCCTCTTCTTGTTCCCAAGGAATGGGAAACCGAAGTAAGGGAAAGAAAAAACAAAAATACAATATACCTTATTTTCAGGTGCTGCTCCTTCACTGTTCCAGTTACGCAACATTTCTTCACTGTTATCAGGTATAGCTACAAAGCCTTTTCCACCGCCTGATCCAAAGCCTGATCCAAAGCCACAGGCCAGCAGCAAGAGAGGCACAACTGCAAAGGAACACAATGCAACAGTGAGCAACAAAGACCAAATGCCAAGGGAAAAAATATTGAACGCGTCTGGATCTGCAATCTGATCCATCTCAAACAAACATTCCACAATCAGAGCAAAATTATTAAAAAAAATTCCAGGAGAGATGAGTCACTTACACAATGATAAACAGGCAGCTTTCCAGCTCAACCCTGATTTTTGTGTTCTACCAGCTCAACAGTTTTTAACATTCCAATGAAAGAAGAGCATCAAGCACTATCATTAGAAAGAAATCTCTCTCTATCTCTCTCTTATCTTGCTTGCTTTTATATATTCAGGTTTGTGCACATTCCAGAATGGCAAGACACTGATAGAGATTGTGTTGCTAGGTGTAAAAACAAGCATGTTGAAGTTCTAACTTTTCCAAAAAATAAGCAAATATTTCTACATTTGGTAGTAGCAAGATAAGGTCAGGCATGAGTGCATGTGTGTGTATATATGTATATATATATATATATATATATATGTATACATTACACACATTCTGTCCAAACCTGATCTTTTTACTCCAGGTTTGGAAGCTTCTTAGCTGCCAGTATGGTTTACTTAAGAAGAAAGCCAAGGAGCATTTGATCAACAATCGAAATGAAAGAGGAACACCAGCTCATAAACAGAGAGGAATAACAAAGGGGAAAAAAAGCACCCTGATATTTTTATGTCTTTTTAAATGTTCTATTTTATATTATATGCAACAAAAAAATGGTGGATTTCTTAAAATCTATTTATTTCAGGAATTAATTATGGCTGGATAATGCTCACAGTCTTTCTTTTCAGATGAAATGAAAGGATTGCAGGCTCTCCTATGAAGACGCCTTTGTGTCAGAGTCCTGCTTCGTTTCAAGCATGCCTCTAGACTAGGGTTTCCCAATCTTGGCAACTTTAAGATCCGTGGACTTTAATTCTCAGAATTTCCCAGCCACCTATACTGGCTGGGGAATTCTGAGACTTAAAAGTCCACAAGTCTTAAAGTTGCCCAAGCTGGATACCTCTGCTTTAGACATTATGAAATAACATTAAAAGCTTACGGAGGAGCAGCAAAAATGCCAAGATCATCAGCGCAACTGCAGCAGGTCCCAGAAAAACGGAGGAGCTGACAATGCTTTCCCGGCAACCAGTACCATCCTTGCAATCACAAACGTCCACCTCCAGAACTTGTTGGTTGGGGCAGCTTAAGCCTTGGTTATCTTTCACTAAAACAGGAATTTTGTATATGCCAGGTCTCACATCCTGGAATGTAACTTGAGCTCTGGATCCTTTGTAGGGAAGAAGAAAAGTAACAACAGTGTTCAGCAATGAAGCAGGAAGGAATGAAATCAGAAGTCTTGCTATTTTGGGGGGGTTCCCATCCTGATGGCTAGAGCAGACTTTCCCAACCTTGCAGACTTTCACTTCCAGAATTCCTGGTCATTAGTAGGAATTCTGGGAGATGACAGGTGCTTCTAAAGCACACCCAAGTTAGAAGAGGCTACTTTAAAAGAAAGCATTCTTATTAGGAAACAGCAATAATTTCCAGATTCCTTAACAGTTGTACAATGTTTTGGAAAACTGCACATTCTGTACAAAGCAGCGATTCTCTGGGTCATCGACATATTTCATCTCCACAATTTATTTATGGAAGCTCAATCCATTCAAGGTAATTCAGTTAATCATGAAAAGAAAAGATTTCCTAGCTATGTAGCTTGAAGGTTTTGTGCAGCCCTCCTAAACCTACTTCCATTTTATTTTGCAACAGGTGCTGAACATGTTGCCCAATTTCATTCATATATACCAGGAATAATCTCTCTGCTTGGATGAAATTGAATCTGGTCTAATCTACAATGAAGCAGCACCCTTAATATTTCTCCCCTGACTTTGACTGCCAATTCTTTGGAGCAGAAAGAAATCAGGAATATTTCTTGGTTCTCTTTTGTAGAAGAAAGGATATGCTGCAGAGGTACAGATCTGTTGCTCGTTGGTATGAGATTTTGCTATCAAAATCAAAATAAAAGATGGATTCACACATTTCATTTAACTATGGTTTGCTGAACAAACAATACATGGCTATATTCAAACAATATGCTAAATCATAAATAGTGGTTTATAAGTCACAGTAGCTAGTTTATATATAATGTCTTAATTCAAAACCAAACCAGTCATATTCAGGGCTAGTATAATGCATCCACCAGGGCAGAAAGAGGGAGCAGTCTATCACTGGACAAATCTCTGTCTCAATTGTTCAATATAAGATGTTTTATGCTCAGCAAGATGAAGTTAAATTTGTTAAAGGTGCTTACAACCGCCTTGGTTATGGGAGCACATATGATACCAATTTGGTCACAACTGGTCAAATAGCTTTTGATTGAGCTAGAATTCCAATAGTGCGCGCTCTCTCTCTCTCTCTCTCTCTCTCCCCCCCCTCCCCTTCTCCGTCCCTCTCTCTCACAAACAGCTATAAATGCAGTTAGGCTCCAAACTGTCATCTATTAATGGAATGTTTGCCATGGATTATGTTCATGCAGTGCCAATTTACCATCCTTCATGGGATTTACAAATTACAATAACTGGGTTCATGTATGTCAGTTAAGCTAAAACCCATCTAACCACATGACTGCTCAGCATGATACAAAACCACACCACAAGCTCTGCTCTCATATAGTCTGTAGTGTCAGAGCTACTGCAATCTCTATAAAATGCGGCATGACTCATACTTACCATCTATCTGACCAATTCTCCATTTGTCTGACATTCTTTCAGTTTCATCAATGATCTTGAAAGTGAAAGGACCACCATTTGGATGTCTATCTCGATCCTCAACAGTGATATTAATATACTTTGCATCAATACAGGTGATTGTTTTTGGGGTCACAAGAACTGGGCAGTGATCATTCTTGTCTTCAATCTGAATAACAATGGTACCAGTAGCTGTTTTTGGAGGGTAGTCTGTAAAGCACAGAAGGTACATCTACTTTTATACATACTGTTGGTTAATTAGAAACTTGTTTGCTTTTTAAATTTTAAATGTGAATCCAGTATTTGAATCATGAGAAGTTTACAATTCCCTAGATGACATAGTTGAATTGAATGTAAAATACAATTCATACCCATGAACATTTTTGGAGTCACTGCTGTATAGGTAGTCTTCAATCTATGGCTGTACTGGAGCCTGCAAGTGGTGACAACTGTTAAGTGAGGCAGCATTCCTTAATGACCTTTGCTTAACATTCGTAAGTGTGAATGACTACAGGGGTGCTCCAGCCACTGTAAGTTTGAAACAGGGTTGTATGTAGCTACCTGTGTGTGGGGGGGATGTTGTTGTAACTTTGAGTGGCTCTAAAGCGACTGGTCATATTTCAGGGATTACCTGCAGTGTTACTTCACTTACTTTCACTCTTGGGTGGGTTCAGTAGATAAATAGGCAATTAATCAAAAATCCAAAGGCTCAGATTGCATTGTGGTCAGTGTTAGATTTGTAGCTCTCTGTACAAAGCACCAGCTTTACTACAGCTCTGTTCTGGCATCCACTTAGTACTAAGAACACACCAGATATTCCACATAACATAAAAAATGAATGATTGCATTATGGATTTATTCAAAGGGAAAAGTATCTTGGGGCTCTTATAAGCAGAATGTTGTGATTCTGATTGTGCATGATTTGAAGAACGAGTCTGCTGCTGTCCTCAGGGAAGGGGTTCATCTGTAACGCAGAGGCAAATCTGTCTTGGTTATAAGACAATAGCTATTCTTTCAGCATCCTTGTCTCTTTTGTGGAACCTGGAAGACTACCATGGGGTGGGGATGGGACGCAATTTAATAAAAATGGAGTCAGGGGCAGCATAGATGTAGAGTGGAATTTATATTTTTCTCAAATCATTTTCTGCATCTATTTAGAAATCTGCCCATTCATCAAGAATGGAAAGAGAGGGTGCTCTTAAAAAAAATGGAAAGCTTAAAGTAGTCTCATACTGAAAGTCACTCTAGGTACTGATTTCTCTGCAGGTAGCTGAAAAAGAAAACTGCCCTACATTAAATCTCTCTCCTGGTTTTGAGATAAGGTAACTACCGTAGGTTACAGTAAATGACTCAGAACTAATTTGTTGGTGTTCTGGGTTACTGGAACCTAAACTTGATGCAGAAATGATCAGATTTCTGACTTGGCATGGCAAGATGTTTAGATGTTGTATAATCTCATCCCTACCCATTCATCTAAACAGGATCCTAGTTCATTAATTTGGTTGTGGTTTGATGAAATTAAGACCAACACCAAATTCTTCAGAATAGGAATATCCAGCTTTTTCATGCTTTCTCTAGTCTACTTGCTGGCATTTTTCCAAACCCTTTTGAACCACCACTACCACCCCCTCCCCTCCCACCAAAAAAGAGAGAAAGAGTAAGGCAGGATACTGCAGATAATTAAAAAAAACATAGTCTCCTACTTGCTTTCTAACTATT
>JANHFO010003499.1:84998-97854 GCA_032468095.1 Pareas carinatus | reverse complement strand
AAATATCACACTAAAATGTGTAATACTTAAAGAAACTTCAATTATTTTGTAATAATTAAACTATCTTTAATAATTTTGCTACAATTAAATAACCTTTAAAGATTTTGTTATGATTAAATAAGCATTTATAATTTTGTTATAATTAAATTTTAATTTAATTTAATTTAATTGTTCATTTGTATGCCGCCCCTCTCCTAGGACTCAGGGTGGCTAACAACAAGTCAACAATAAAAACAATATTAAAAACATTTAAAAACTTTAAAATACAATCACACCCCATTTATGGCCAGATCTCACCCGCTTCCCAGGCGGGATCAACGGCCCCAAGCCTGCTGGAAAAGTCAGGTCTTCAAGGCTTTGTGGAAGGCCATTAGGGTGGGGATGGTTCGAATCTCTGGAGGTAACTGGTTCCAGAGAGCTGGGGCAGCCACAGAGAAGACCCACCCCCGCAGGTCCGCCAGCCGGCATTGTTTGGCTGATGGGACCTGGAGGAGACCAACTCTGTGGGATCATACAGGTCGCCGGCAGACAAGCGGTAGAAGGCGGTCTCGAAAATAGCCTGGCCCTAAGCCATGTAGGGCTTTAAAGGTGATAATCAACACCTGGAATTGTGCCTGGAGACCAATGGGGATCCACTGCAGCTCGCGGAGAATTTGTGTAATGTCAGTGTACCTAGGTACACCCACAATAGCTCGCACCGCTGCATTCTGGACCAGCTGCAGTCTCCGAACTCTTTTCAAGGATAGCCCCATGTAGTGTGTGTTACAGTAATCTAACTGTGAGGTGATAAGGGCATGAGTGACTGTGCGAAGCACCTCCTGATCCAAATAGGGTAGCAATTGGTGCACTAGGCGAATCTGTGCAATGGTCCCCCTAGTTAAAGCAGTCAGATGATTGTCTAATGTTAGCTGTGAGTCTAGAAAGACCCACAAATTGCGAACCTGTTCTGAGGGGAACAATTTCTCTCCCCTCCAGAACTAGGGATGGATAGTCGGTATAATCCTTAGGAGGCAATATTCACAGCCACTCTGTCTTGTCTGGGTTAAGTCTGGGCCTGTCAACTTCCATCCAAATTCTTACCGCCTCCAGGCACCAGCACATCACATCCACTGCTTTTTAAATTTGGTTACATTAAATAGGTGACCTTTATATTAATAAAATGGAAGCGCTCTGATCATTATTTTACAAATGTATCATTTTAAAAAATTCATATAAGTGGTCCGTGGGTTTTAAAATTATGAAGTTAGTGGTCCTTGAGTTCCAAAAGGTTGCCGACCACTGTTCTACATTATTCTCTGCAACAAAAAGCAGGCAAAATAGAAATAGTCTGGTAGGCTTTGGAAACTGGTAGAACTTGTTTGACCATAGTTCCTAAGTGACACAGCATTTCAGGAAATTAATTCATGTTTCCAGGTGTTTTCAGTTAAGTCTGAATACATGGTAGCACTTCTTTACAATGGGCAGTTATTATTACCAGTAAAAGATTCAAAATATCTCCAAGCATTCCCTGAAACAGGAATACCGCTGTAATTCTAGATAATTACTCCTGTAGTTCTACATTTGAAAAATAGCTTTGCATTCTTCCATATGCTTGTTTTGGAAATGTCCTATTTAAGTCAGAGAGAATAAACATGTGTATCAGTTTGTAAACTGCCTATGGCAAATATATACATTATTTAATAGCAGTGAAAAGATGGCGTGAATGATAAAGAGGATACACAAAAAAGCAAAACAAAATAAGTTAGAGGAGGGGAACTGAGACTAAAAAGAAATCATATACTTGCTTCTTCAATTTAAAATTCCCCACTCATCACACCATTTGGTTTTTTCTATTCCAGTTGGTTCTGAAGACAAAGTTTGCAATACAAGGAAAAAACATGCAGTGATAAACTTTAGGCTGAGGCTCAAGCATGAGAGGAGGAAGTATATTCAGATTAAGGTGGAGTTCCATTCCTTTAGGAATATTATAGAAAAATGTTCTTTATCTGAAATAAAATTAATCACCCTCAGATTTAACAAGGTTGACAAGACAACATAATGAAACTAGCAACCTTTTGAAATCAGGGAAGAAAAATCTAGACTTCTGTTTTTTGTTTTCCAATTTCTAACATGCAAAAAAGAAGTTAAAACATTTCAAAAGTCCCAACCAAGAGTTGTTGAAAAGTAGCAACCAGACAAGGCCTCAAAACCTGAGATATTCTAGAAATGGAAGATGTTGATCAGCACTCAATGTATGAAGAATTGGTGAATCTAAAAGAAGTTTTCCACTAGACTTACTACCTATTCAGGAATGAGGAAAATGCTTGATAAAGTGACAGTACATTTTAAAGGCAACTGAATTTTGTACTGGAGAAACAATGGTTGACACTTATGCCATTTTCCCATTAAAACCCATTCTCTTCTTCCCCTTTATTTTTTACCGTTTTTACCGATCTTTTTTTCAGCAAGATTAAAAGCAGCTCATAAGGAGGAGGGATTTTCAATAACAAAAAAGTTAAAACCAAGGAATACAGAGTTTAAGTTTTATGTAAAACCCCTCTTTAAACATTATTAATTTTGCTTATAAAAACACATAAGGAAGACAAGAGCTAGTGTGATGGTTCTATCCTTCTATCACCATTTCCACAGCTCTTGCATTTCAAGATGAAGCAAGAAGTCTCTTCTGTATATAGAAGGCTCCCTGTGTAATGCCGAGTCTGGATTTCAACATTATCCAAAATACCTTCACAACTGGTTTCCCATTTCAGATATTACTCTAAATTAAACAGAACAAGGAAGCCAAGATGGGAGAGTTTGACAGGATGATCATGCTACGTCTTCACTCATTAATGCTGAAGTCAAAGTGAAAAAATCTGAATAGGCTCAAGTCGGGGCTAAAGTCATTTTAGGACTTTCAAAGGCCTTCTGGAACTTAGCATCCATCTGGTCTATCCATTTTATGAAGGTGAGATGCCTTGAGTTAGTCCACTAATGCCTTTGTTGCCCCTCAAATACCTTTCAGCGATATTACTATTTTACTTAGCTGCCTGATCAAGATCACTGATAGAACTGATTCTTCATTAATTCAACTGATTCACTTTAAATTCCCTTTAAGGGAAATGTTGACGCCGTATCCCTTAGTAGTACAACATTCCAAAAATTTTATGTTGTGTAGAAAAGCATTCCTTTCTGTCTCTCCAGAATTTATTACCAGTCAGTCTCATGGAAAGTGTAAAAATTTTAGTAATGTGAGAACGAGGAACAGTAGTAATGGTTAAGAAGTCGTCTTTATCCATATTGTATATAGTTTATTATACTTCTACCAGAGTCATTGAGAATTGGATGGCATGAAATTTAAAGAAATTATTGGCTTCCTTGGTCTGCTCCATTCACTGTATTGAATTATATCCCATTATTTTTGGTATAGCTCTGCTAGCATACTAAAAATAATGTAGGCTGTCTTGGAGGATATCAAAATTAGGCACTCACTCTACTGTGAAGCACTTCTCAGACTTTTTTCTTAATACAGTGAGTCTCTGCACAAAGGGGGTATCCAACTGCCTTTTTCTAAATCTTTTGTTGTTGTTGTTTTGAGATTCACTGAAGACAATTCTTTGAATTTTATTTGCAATCCTTTTAAATAAAATGTGCTAGTCTTCCTCACAAACAATGTAATTCTATGTATTTATTCAAATTATATGACTGCCCAATTCATTATGGTGCCTTAGGCATCTTACAACAGTCAAAAACACAACAATGTAAAAAATTTCTCATAACTAGCAGTCAAGGTATATACAAGTATTGGCAATGATATGTCAGTAGGAATTCCTCATAGATTAAATGGATATAATATTGGATGCTTTCAGTGAACTAACTGAAAATCTACTCGACTCCTTTCAGAGTCTGAAACAATAACACATTTTCCTTTGATCCAATGTTGCTCTTTAAATTTAGATACAAAGTGTTCAGTTTTCAGTAAACTTTACATTTTAGAAATTAAATTTTTGCAATAGAATTTAACATAGAACTATTCTTTTTTCATTGCTGTGAGTTTTATAAATTGTTTTAATTACAGATCTTCATGATGGTATAAAAATATGAAAGGGAAATGAAAATGACTGTTGATAAAATTTCTCTTCTAGGATCTCCAGAGTGTGCCCATGAGAAAAAAAACATAAACCCACAATAGCTTTCCTTGATCATCCCTAACTTTTTTTTAAAAGAAAAAAATCTTGGCTGCAAGAGAGAGACAAGTAAAAAGAGTCAGAGAGAGAGAGAGAGAAAAGGGAGGAAATCAATATTTGGTGATTTGCCACATATTTTTGTCTTTCCCAAGAACAGTCAATTTTAATGCCCTGGATACTTTTCAAAATTTAAAATGGCCACAGAAACCTGGGAAACACCTTTACTATCACTTCAAGCCCATATAGGGTTGAAAGCCTTATATCCAGAAGGAGTTTCAGGAAAAGCTCAAAAGAGACCAGACTCAAATTAATTTCAATCAATATATCCCAGAAGATAATTTAAGAAACGGTGCTTGCAATACAAAATTGTTCACAACAAGCCTTGTAATTCCCACAATCATTTTAATGATTTCAGGAGAAATCTGGGTGCAGCTATGATACTTGTCAAATTAAATCCTTAAAATGGCAAATGCGTGTATGTGTGTGAGTGGGGGGGGGAGGTCAAAGAATGTTAATCTAAACCAGTGTGGGAAATTTAGGAGTTGAAGTTCACACTTCAAAAATTGCCAAGGTTGAGAAACCCTGCTCTAAGCTAATCTTTTGGGGGCAGCCTCATCCAGATATGCTGGGCATGAAGCTCAAATTTCTGGAAACTGAAGTCCAAAATCTGAATGGCACTTGATGGGGAAGGTTGAACAAAACAAAGCTGAAGGAAATTTTCTTTGAAAATACCTGCTATTTGATAGATAGATAGAAAAATAAGTCAATTATATAAAGGAAGTGTTATATCCGTTTCACCCGGAATGGAGATGTCACTACAATAGCAGATAACATGTAATGAACCTGCTTGCACCTTATTATCACAGAAAGTTTTGTCACCAATTAGCTTTACAACTGTCTAGTAATTCTGCAAAAATTACTTTAGCAGGTTTTATTGGCTGCCATTCCATGCAGAACTCTTAACCACAACAGCAGCCCTGCCAGACTAGCATCCTGCTTCTCCCCAGTGGGTGGATAGAAACCTTCAAAAGCTGCCAAGAGGAAGCAAAAACAGCAAAAAAAGAGAGGAAGGTTAGGGTTAAGCCTGTGTGTGTCTCTCTCTCTCTTTCTCTGTGTTATGTCAACACATAACTCACATAAATATCCTACCCTTCCTATCACGATTATCTCCCCTTAATTTATAAATATTATTTCATTTCAATTGTCACATTCTACCTGCCCACCTTCCAATATTACTTTCTGGCATACTTTGCATGGTTTTCCCTCTTCAGTCTCCCATGTGACTGATTAGTTGCTGGCAGATGACCACATCCCATAGGAGCAAGCAAGGGAGTACTTATCACAAGTCAGTCTACGATTATTGGGGTGTATTGGAACTGCTACTCCAGCAACCATGCCACAGAGGATTCTGGGAATTCTCTTCCCCACCCATCTCTAGTGGGCACCAGATTCCAGGGCAGCCTGACAGCCTTTGCAGAAGGGGGAATTACAGCAGCTGATTCAAGGGCTGGAAATCTGGTGGCCAATCTCTCTTGCCACCCCCAGAGCAAGAAACAATTTATCTCCGGAGCAGTGTTTTTCAATCCCAGAAACGTTGAAGTTGTGTGGACTTCAACTCCCAGAATTTCCATCCAATATGCTAGTTGGGGAATTCTGAGATTAAAATCCACATATTTTTAAAGTTGTTGAGGCTGAGAAACAAAAGCGCTAGAACTTCCTAAATTAAGATCTGCCTCCCAATTAAAACGTAAGTTGATCTTCTAAAGCTAAATTTTAAAATGTAAGGCACTTTTAAAAAATTCCTCTTTGGACACTGCGATAAGCTTGATTAGCATCGCGAGGAAACGACCTCCGGAGGTTTCGGCGCTGGGTTCGCAGGGCGTGGCGCGGCTGTTCGAATGAAAGAGGAGCGGCTGTTCCGGCCGGCGCCCCCTTCAGCCTCCGCTCGTTCCTGAGGTTCCTTTTCCTAAAGGGGGGTCTCCTTCCGCCCCTTTGCTTTCCTTGGCGGGCATCTCGGGCCGCTCCCCTTCCCAAGAGTCGGACGGAGCGGTCCGTCGGGAGCAACAGGTGGGCTTCCAAACTCACCAGGAGTATCCACAGGCCGAGCCCGGCCGTCCCGAGGTATCCAGCCATGGTGCAGCGCCAGTCGCTCTCCTTCGACTTCGCCTCCTGAGCTCCGGGTCGTCAGCGGCGACGGCGGCCCTTTCCGCTCAACTCTCCGGAAGGGAACTAGGGACTCCGCTTGGGGCGCCTGGACTCTTGGCGGCTGCTTAACCCAGCCCCTTTCTTGCTGGTGGGGAGTAATAAAAACAGGGCTGGCTACCAGCGCCGCGGGGAGGGGAGGAGGGAGGAAGAGGAATCGCCGAGGGGCGGAGAATACCGGTCTGGAAGGGCACACCAGGTGGGTCCGGGAGCCCCGCCCGCCCTCTGAGGCGTCGGGGGGGGGGTTGGAAGTTGTTGGCGTTTGCCTTCAGGGTGGAGGGCTGCCTTTGCAGAGGGCGCCCTTCTCTGGAGGTGAAGCGCCAGGCTGCTCCTGCGAGCTTCGGGGCAGCCCGAGTTCCTTTTTGCCTCCGGCGTGGCTTGTCGCTGCCTGGAGGCGGCCACCTCTTCCCCCCCGTCTTTCTCTCTCAGTCGCTTGGTCCTGCTACGTGCGCTTGTCCCGGCGGGATTCCTCATCGCTTCGCTTCCCTGTCCGCAAACGCCCCCACTTCCAACTCGACAGGGAATTCGGAGCCGCTTTATTTGCTTCATATAGGTTTATTCGATTGCCATGAATTCCCTCTCCCACTCCTCTCTCTCTCTCGTCTGTCGATCCCACCGAAAACACTGTGTGCCCCGGGGGCGCCGGCCCAGACACGCCGCGCGCGCTTCACCCCTCTGCCGTCAACCCGAACAGACTAATAATGCGGACCGGGAAGCGGAGAGAGGAAAGGGAATTGGAAGGGATATTTACAATGCGGCAGCCTCTTTTTCAGGTTTCAGACGTCGCCTTGGTAAACTATGGTTTGTAGTACCGGTTGCGGCTTGAAAATGTTAACACTGGGGGAAGGGGCTAGCCAAAATGCTTTGCTTTCCCTTCGTGGGTTGTTACTGAACAAGGGCAGGAATTATGAATTTACCTACAATCCTTTAAGCATTCCTTTTAAGCTTGTGGTTGTCATAAACTCAGGGCTGGATGAAGAAACTTCGCGGGTCAAGAGAGGTGCACTTTCGGCAGTGACAGGGCGCTTGTTAAGTAATTTCTTCTTAAAGGAAAAGTGAAAAGGACCGTCGCTGCTTTGGTTTTGCTGTTAATAAATCCCCTTGAATAAGTTGTGAGTGGAAAATGCTTCGCTTTTCACTCTCTGCCTGCCACTTTGAATATTAAAGTTTTCCTTCCGTAATTGCATTTTTATCTCTTGATAGTAATGCTTTCTTTGCTGAATGGTGTTTTCTTTGCTTAGTTAGTTTTTCCCCCAGAGGTATAATTCATACCAATTTCTGTAGGAAAGCTGTTTCAATCTATTGACCAAGGTTAATGCCAGCCTAGTTTCAGCACAATCATGTATTCCTAATAGATCTTAAGTTCACCCAGCAAGGCATGTTTTGCTTACTAATACCAGCTCCTGTTGTAAGGATAAACAGAAGGGAAAACATAACAGGATAATAGAGTTGGAAGGAACGTTAGAGGTCTTCTAATCCAGTGGTTGGCAACCTTTTGGACCTAGGGACCACTAACTTCATAATTTTAAATCCAGCGGACCACTGATATGAATTTTTAAAAAAGATTTGTTTGTAAAATAATGATCAGAGAACTTCTGTTGTATTAATATACTGTAAAAGGCACCTATTTAATGTAAGAAAATGTAAAAAGCTTATTTAATTAAAACAAAATTATAAATGCTTATTTAATTAAAGCAAAATTATAAATGCTTATTTAATCACAACAAAATCTATAAAGGTTGTTTAATTGTAGCAAAATTATTAAAGTTAGTTTAATTATTGCAAAATAATTGAAGTTTCTTTAAGTATTGAACATTTTAGTGATATTTGTTCCTGCTTGAGAGAAAGAGAGAGAATAAGAGACAGACAGACACACAAGCACACACAGAATGAGAGACAGACACATAGAGACAGAAAGAATGAAAGACAGATACACAGAGAGAGACACAGAGACAGACAGACACACACACACACACACACACACAGGAACCATACGATACAAAAAAAAATCAAATCTCCAGATTTTCCTGCAGACCATCAACATTTTCTCACGGCCCACTGGTGGTCCCTGGCCCACAGGTTGGCAACCACTGTTCTAGTCCAACCCCCTGCTCAAGCAGGAGGCTGTATATCATTCCAGATAAATTGTCCTCCAGTTTTTTCTTAAAAGCCTCCAGTGATGGAGCAGCCACAACTTCTGAAGGTAAGAATTCCACTGGTTAATTGTTCTATTAGGAAATTTATCCTTAGTTCTAGGTTGCTTCTTTCCTTGATTAGTTGATCAAGTGATCATGGTCAAAGTGGATCTAAAAACAAGGGAGAGGTTTACAAAGATAGTTTTAAAAAATACATTCCAGATTAGGGCTTGTGTTCCTTTTTTTAACTTGGCATTGGTGATAAAATCTCATGTCCAAAAATGTATTGCCCGTCATGCAAATAAAAAAAACCATTCAAACAAATATTGATGACCATTATGCTGTTGGCAAATAAATGTATACAGGCAGATTCTACAAACTTTTATTAATCAACAGCATAGTTACATGAATGCCTTTCTATAGAATGCATCTGAACATATCCTTGGTATGATTATGGCACTGGTATGCACACAGTTAATACAACTGGTGTGCAGAATTTATTAGTGGGCAAACACTTTTTTGCAGGCTAGATAGAAACAAGACATACCAAGATTGTTGAATTCCTGCTGGATGATTAAAATTAAAAAGTGTTGGGCAAGAAACTTTGAAGTTTATAATCTAGACTCAGCCTTCCATCCTTCTGAGGTTGGTAAAATGAGGACTCAGATTGTTGGGGGCAATATGCTGACTCTAAACCGCTTAGACAGGACTGTAAAGTACTGTGAAGTGTTATATAAGTCTAAATGCTATTGCTAAGTGCTATAAAGGACTACAATATCAGAGGTGCAAAAATTCAGGTGATGGAACGTGGTGCAAGGGGATACAAATAATGTGAACTCTGTTTCCATATAGACGTTTGGAGTTATATAGCCTAGATGTATAGTTTAGTTTAGTTTACGTAAGTTTAGAACATCAATTACATTAAGCCAAAACCATGGGATTTTTGAACCCACTTGAATACCACAGAATTATTTTATAAATTTGTGGATGGATTTTAAACTGGGAATTTTGTACAAATCTAGCCATTGTGATTAACCATGATTGTATAAACTGTGCTCAGCTGATTAAAACCCTGTAGTGAGAAATTGCTTTTCAGTAGTGGTGCTAACATTTTTACATTTTGTTACAGATTATGCTACACACACACACACATTTTGAACAACTGTACAAAGTTTTTCTTTGCAGCATCCATCTTTAAAATTTAGAAACAATATATATATTAGATGAAAAATCAGAAACAAGCTGTAACCTGTCAAGCAATTATTTCTGCTAACAGGACTTGCTTAAACTTGTTATGATGTTTCCAATGTGGATTCTTTTTTAGGGTGTAGCAGGATCCTGGTTCTTTGACAAGAGATTTGTCTATTCAATAAGAGATAAGAGATTTTAAATGAGAGAGAGAGAGAGAGTGAGAAAGCAGTGGTGGTAGTTTTTACAACTGGAAAAATGCAAAAACATAAATTTGTTCTTTTGAATGGAAAGGTTATCAGTTTGTTTTTATTATGGTTACTGTGCTTCTAAATTCCCAGATCAGTATCCATCTTCTGCCCCTGCTGTCTTCCTCACTATGACTCAAACTTGGGATGATGAAAAAGATTCAGAAAGATTCAAAAATGGTGTTGGAATTTAATGAAGAGGGTACAATTTTGTGGAGAATTGGGACTGTAGGGGTTCTAAGTGTAATGTGAAGCGGAGAGCTGATCAAATGCCTTTGGGGGAACACTGTCTTCCATCTACCACTGCTTAGTAACATGGCCATGAATGAATCTATAAAAGCATTGTGGTAAAATTACAGTGGCATCTAGATCAGGTTGCCCAATGTACTTGGAGAGATGGAATGAAACATTATTTTGACAAGGGGGAGGAGTCTAGACTACCAGGATGATGACAAATTGTAATATCATCCTGGTAGTCTAGATAGAATCTCTAGACACATGAAATACGAACAACTAATGATCTGCTCTTTATATATGTAATGTTATATTTATGTACTTACCTATCTATATCAAGGTCATACATCTTTAAAGTTAAGTTTACTTGCTAGTAACTAAGATTTATTTCATAATAATTAGGAGCTCATGGCAGTGTATGTGGAACTCTGCTCTCTCTCTTTTATTCTATAACACCTTTGTGAGATATATTGGACTGAAAAAATCTAACTGCTTCAAAGTCACCCAGTGAGCTTTCATGACTGAAAGTAGACACAAACCTCTTTTTCCTAATCTTAGTCAAAATCTTAACCACATTGACTGTTAGATGTGAATGATGTCAATATTTCAGGCCACGTCTTGGATTGGTAAAAATTCAGGGGAGCTTTAAGAAAACATTATCTGATTCTATAAATTTCCCTACGTGAACAAAATTGCTCCAATATGCAGGCTTCACGGATGACTAGTTTTATTCCTTAAAACCAATCCAAATCCTCCCAAGACTGAGTCTGAATCATGGTTTTGTCAACTCCAGGAGTTGTCTGTAGATTTGAAAGGACACTGAAAGCATAGATGCCCCCTACCTTGATCTATACATTTCATTTTATTTCTTCCTTATTCTCATCCTTGAAACTGTGCCAAATGAGAACATGTAACACCAGGATTGCCCCTGCATTTCATTTGTGTGCTTGTTTTTGTTCTTTTCAAATGTTTATTGATGCTTTTTAGAAAATGAATACTAAAATGCATTTTAAAAATAATTTTAAATATTATATTTATGTTCTTGCACCTTAATGAGTCAATGATAAAATCTAAGAATCTTTTGCACAATGATCAAGCCTAATTTTCCAGTGTCTTTTGTCTCTCAACTAGAGGTATGATGGTGATGTCACACAGCAGAATATTGAAGAAGCAGTTCTTACTTGTGAAACTTTCTCAGACTCCATTCACAAATTCCACTCTCAGGTTGAGCTGATTAAGCCAAAGAAAACACATGAATCATCCATAGGCCTGTCTATACAATTAACCTGTTTACATGTTTGTGAAGACTCTACCTTGACTAAGTCATTTAGTATTTGCTTCTGCTCAGTTTGAAATCAGGGATTACTTTGGGATAAAGTTTTAACCTAGTATATTTTGAAAGTTCTGCCTTCCTAGCTGATTAAGTTTTGGTTATTTAATCTTGTTCCTGTTTTAACTACACCTAAATGCATTTAATTCTGCTTGTGTTGTTTAAAAGTCCTGAAGGCACATGTACATGTCTTTATTTTCTATACAAAGCAATAAAAGTAATCATATCATGATTGGCTGTCTGTATTATAATGATAAAGCAGGGAGAAACAGCATTTTTGGAGAGGAGGCACAGATATTTGCCATCAAAATATAATAATTTCACTCAAGAGGGAAGGTCTAAAGTTTTTGACTCATTTAGATACACTGGGGGAAACATTGAATGGCAGTTTCAAAGGTAAAAATAGTGTTTCCTTTTAAATAGTACATAGCAAAAATATTTAATCAATAACAAAACAAAGCTGAAATAAAACTAAAACAAAACTAAGAATATTAAAAAAATTATATATAACTCCTTCCTCCCTACAGATCTATCTAAAAGAGACATCAAAATTAAGCTAATGGCCCTTGAATTTTGATGGCACATCTTCTTGAGTGGTGGGTATAGTTTTGGGATGCCACAGTTAGGCCTTATAGGAGGCTTACAGATTGCCTGGTCCTGTATAAAAGTGAAACTTGAAAGTTTGTTACCATGACTATATGCAAATTCCTTAATGTAAATAATGCAGCTATAAAGCATGCATAAAATATTGATAATATTTGGACTGGTGATGCTTCATTATTTCTATAATGCTATGGATGTAAATAATTTGTGAATACTATGTGTGCATGCTGTATTATGATGAGGAGTCCTGGTGGGTCAGTGGTTAGAATGCAGTACTGCAGGCAAATTCTGCCCACAGCCTGGAGTTCAATTCTGATCAGATCAAGATTGACTCAGCCTTCCGCCCTTCTGAGGTTGGTAAAATGAGGATCCAGATTATTGGAGGCAATATGCTGACACTGTAAGATGCCCAGAGAGTGCTGTAAAGTGCTATGGGATGGTATATATGTTTAAGTGATATTTATATGATGAATTACCAGTCAAAGTACACCAATTGACTGTCTTTCAGTTGGGTTGGACCTCAGTTTCCATCTGAAATTGGAGAAGAGTTCAGCAAATTTTAAGAGCTCCAGGGAAAGGCTGTCATTCCATTTTGAAAGGATAGGTTTATAAGGATTAGCAAATACTATTCCATCAGAATCCTAGGTCAGCTGAAATCACTAAATATGCAAATTCATTTAATAATAATAATAATAATAATAATTTTATTTCTATCCCGCCCTTCTCCCGAAGGACCCAGGGCGGCTTACAGGC
>JANHFO010003499.1:70266-80268 GCA_032468095.1 Pareas carinatus | reverse complement strand
ATGAAAATTTAAATGAAGCACCATGTCCACTCACAAATATTTTCACAATGCATGATATGCTGCCTAAATCTGATAGCATCCTGTACATTTCTATTGTTACAGCAGAATATTGTCATTCTTAAGGACTGCTATGCTGATTGTAATTCACACAAGGTCTTATTCAGGAATACAGAATTAATATATGTCATTTTTTTCTGATGCCACTTTTTTGTCTGGTTGCTTATGTTGACTAACTGATTTAAGATGAAACTAAACTATGCTGAATTTATAGGATCATTATTTGGAAAGTTTCTATGCAACTGCTTTAATATATAGTAAGGAATTCCAGAATTTAATAGTTCCTATAAATTACTTTATGCACAGTTGCATTTCCTGGTGTTAATAAGTACAAAGAAGAAGTGTTATGATGATTCAAATATATAGAAAACCTCTGTCAGTGATTCCTCCATTACGTACACTATCATGTTTCCAAAGGCAATATATTAGGGTTTTCTTCTGTCGGCAGTGCCCCTATATTTTGATTTATAACTAATTAATGTTAGGAGATTCTATTTCAGACAAGAATCATTTCCCCCTGATTTTTGATTTGCTACTTATAAATAATAAAAACATTACTTAGCAGCAAATCTAAAAAATGAAAAGAGGGAGGGGAAACATGTAGCCGCAAGTGATCTTTACTAATTAGAATACTGTACGGTGCTGTATTTTGTTACCCTTCTTCGAGTTGTACCAGGAGAAGCTGTTCCAATTGTCTGACTAAGAAGATTATCAGAAGTCATCAATGAATTAGGACCACTGCTTAGATTCCCAGGGCCACCACTCACTCCTGTTCCAGACACAACTCTTTCGGTTACAACCATATTACGGGCATTTGACATGTCAGAAGGGAGGGTCATGATATTGCCATGTACGCCAGCAACAGGTCGAATCACTCTTTCTGTCACAACTACATTTGACCCTTCTGTCAGATTCGGAATGCTCAAAGAAGCTGGTAACCTTGAATTAGGAGCAATTACTCTTTCTGTGACTACTACGTTTGACCCATCTGGTAGGTCAGGAATATCTATCATGCCATGCAAATTGGGGACTGGGGCAGGAGCCAGCACTCTTTCTCTGACCACAACATTTGATCCACTCAGAGAATCAACATTAAGTGTGGGGGGTTTCATTGTTGAGCCTGAAGTATATGTTTCAGTTACAACTACGTTACCATGGAGCATAGGATCAGGTATTGGTCTTTGAGGTTGTACATTGGAAGTGGTTGTGTAAGTATTTTCTGTAACAACCGTGGAACCACCAACAGCAATTGGTTGAGGCATAGATGAAGAGGTGTTAACAACAATCGTGGTACCAGGTGGTGGCAGATTTACCTCAATATCAGGATTGGGCAGGGGCATATTGCGATCTGGGAAAGGCTCAATCTCTCTTCCCAAGCAGATCTCTGCCAAGGTCTTAAACTTAGGACCCAGTGTATCCAAATAGGAATCGTCCATATCATCCCCAATAAAACTGCAACAGCCAACGGAACCAACAGGAGTGCCTATGCCCTCATGATCGTATATTAGGAGACAATCATTTGCAGG
Source organism: Pareas carinatus (assembly GCA_032468095.1). Taxonomy (NCBI): domain Eukaryota; kingdom Metazoa; phylum Chordata; class Lepidosauria; order Squamata; family Pareidae; genus Pareas; species Pareas carinatus. Next base: position 78,685 of record JANHFO010003499.1, on the reverse strand, counting down.
TCTGCCTTCATCTTCATCAGCATAGGCAAATGCTTTCTAAAAATGAATAAGCAAGACAGAATTGGCATTTTTTATCATTAACATGAGAAAGAATATCAAAACATTCACTAAAAAAATAAGTACTTAAAAGCAGGGTGATTAATTTGGATTTCAGTTATATCAGCTGCTTCAAACTGAATCCAAAATACTGTAAAATCCCATTCCATAACATGGATAATTTGTATTTATTCCATACATAATTTGTTCCATACTGTGGAGAGGCAGTTCAAATTTTGCACCAAGGAATATCAAACACTCCCAAGTTATGAACACTTTGCACCACTATCATTACTTGGCATAAGATAGTTTAGGCTTGTGTTCATAAATATGAACATAACCCTAAGCAAATATTCCCAATAATAACCATTCTCTAAATTTTGCTAAGTACAGTATAAAATGATTTACCTCAGAGAAGTAGCTGTCTAGGAAAGCCATATTCACACCACTTTCTCGGTATTCTTTTATTCCTCCAAATGTATCTTTCCGTCCTGTTGTCCCATAGCCCATGGTTGTCCCATAACCAAGTGTTCCATAGCCTTTTGCTGCTCCAAGTCCTGTTGTTTCTTCAACTCCTGAACTCACCATTCTTCCATCACCATATTTAGTTGTATAGATATCTATTAATGATGATAATTAATTTAATTTAATTTTAAACAAAACTGAACTCACCTGTCCTCAAGGTCTAGGAAATTAACTATCTCTTCAGTAGTTCACTAGTAGTGAACAATATAAGGGTGGGAGCCAAACAACTCATTGGGGAGAGATCATTCTAGAAATCAGAAATTGAAACAAAGTAAACACAATTCGTGGGTCTCGCAAGATGATATTGTTCAGAGGAAGGGACCTGCAATATGCCCACCCTGCTGGACCCAACCACATGAGAAAAGATGAGAGAGATAGTTAGTTTCTTGGGTAGCCTATCGGGGAGGTCTTATTTTGGGGGGGATGCCTTACATTTCAGTGAGAGGCAAAACTGTAAGTAGGTCTTATTTTCGGAGGATATCTTACTTTCGGGGAAACAGGGTATAAGGGCCTGTAAGCATGTTGTCTTCCTACCTATCAATACCAGTTGAAATCAGCCACAGAAAATGAGGAAAACCATCATAAAATAACGGTTATTATGATAATTATGAATTCATAATGAATTCAAAGAATAGTGATCAATTTGCTGATAAATCAATGCAAAGCAGAATGTAAAACAGCTGAGGCCTAATTTCTATTGATATGCTGTGAATATTGCAGTCCCTTGTATGCTCCCATGCAGATACTCTCTGCATTACCATTTTTGTAAGTATGTGAAATTTTCATGGGTTCACATAGATTCCATTTCCATAAATGATAAGAATTACATGTAGAATAATGACAAATTCAATCCTCCACTTTACTGCTATTTCAATCCCTATCAACTATCATAATTTACCAGTTAAATGTTACTTTGTTTACCTGAAGAGTCTGCGAACTCCCCTTTACTTGCAGCAGTTACTGGTGCACAGATATTTGAAACATCCTGGAAAGAAAGCCCAAGAACGTATTAAAATATACTACTTGATCAGTAATATAAATGTAAGTTAGAGATTATTTTGCTGTGATTAGGGGAACTGTAAATGTAATGAAAAGTAATAGTGCAATTTGTTAGAAACAAGACCTTAAATTTGGATAAGTATGTCTTAGTTTGATTATAGAATCGACAGTATTTCATGTGTGTAGTCCTGCCCATGGATCTGTCCCGTTTGGTATCAGTACATAAGTGATCTTGACTTGGCTTGGAAGCTATCCGTGTTTGTGTCTGATTAGTACTGAGATGGTGTGCCATTGGGGCAAAACATTCTGGAATAAGGCAACAGCAAATCACTACTGTAGAGATATCCCCTCCATCAACATGGTTGTGTTCACTGGGTCATGTCTGAGGATGTAAAAAATAAGAAAGATGATATCGAAAGAGACATGCAGAATCTGTTACCTAAGGCAAAAGGGACTAAGTATTGTTCAGGTCCAGAATGAGATAACATTCAGAAGAGGCTTAGTCAGATGCTTCCCTAATTTAATGGACTACAAGAAGGAAGTAGAGCAGAACCAGACTTGCAAAACTCTGTTATTTATACTAATCTCAATAAAAGTAGCGTCAGCCTTCTTGGGTTGGTTTCTTGTTCTAGTCTTCCTAGCGCAGTTGAACTTGAGGGCAACTTTGATTGGAATAGTAGAATACCAGCTGAGGTTCATCACTAATCTCTTATTAGTGATAATAATAATAATAATCACTTCTAGTTTTCTTTGTTGCTGATTCTGCCTATTCATCTGTCTTTTCTGAGAGTAAGTCGGTGATTGCACAAAGGGAAGCAAAGACAGCCTGCACTTTTCTTTCCTAATGAGGTACAGATTGACTCCTAGGTCATGAAAAAAATGGAGTAAAGAGGCTTCCTAGTTTAAGAAGGAGTAAAGATTTTCTGTAGTTGACTACTAGCCCTTGGTCCTGGTGGGGTTGATTTAGAATCCGGGAGAAACTTGGCCTAATGTATCTGGAGGGAAACAGTTGGTAGATGCTGAAATAATACATATTTGCATGTAGACACTTGGAAACATGCAAATGTCTCTGTGTGTTTCAGTGAAGAACTAACCCGGTCTTCAGGCTGGGCTCCTTCAATTCCCCAGGAATGAATGGCTCCTTCTGTACATTCAGGTACAGGCTCAAATCCAGCTCCCACTCCGCCAGCATGTCCAGATCCCAGAAGACCACAACAATCACTCTGTGACATCAGAATTGGCACCACTGAAAAAACAAAACAAAACAAAAACTTATATACTTTTCATCGGGAGAATAAATAGTTGACCTATATATAAATAGAGACACACAATAATGTGGAACCAGTCTATTTCTATTCTACAATTTCTACCAAAGCTGTATAATCATTTCAGGAGGCTCTTGCTTCAGGTACCTTTACTGGTTAAACTGTGCTGACTGGATGTTTGGACACAGTTATCTCAGGTCCACTTCCCCAACTTTGGAAACCTTTTCCTGGACAGCCATACCTGGTTGTCTGGATTACTGCTTTTTGGTGCTAGACACATATTTTTTAAATTTTAATTCCTTCAGTGCCATGTATTAATCATTTTATATCTCTTATCTAGAGCTTTTAAAGTTCTTTTTATTGATAGTTTTCATTATTTAGTGTGGTGTTTTTTGTTGTTTAAGTGACATATTCTTGGTAAAAATTTGCTTTGAAAATCACAATAACATTCTTAAATAAACGAGCAAACATTTTTCAGGATGATAGTGAAGACCTTTGAAATCTAATATCAGCATGTGCATTTCCATTCAGCAGATCATGCATCTCAAGATGGACTTCATGAGCAGAACACTTTTAAACTGAATTTTTTTTCTTTTTCCATGAAGAAATTGGGACCAGGTTCACATCTAAATTCTAGTGTTGTCAGTCTACTCTACTAGTCACCCTCCAAGACAAAGTTTGAGGATGCAAACAGAATTGTGTTCAATTATTCCTCCCCAATTCATGGGAGTCAAAAGACATATTTTTAGAACCATTATATGTTGCAGAAAAAAGTTTTTTAGAAGAAGTAAAAAATCTTATTATATAGGAAATGCATTTTTTTTAAAAAAGGAAAAAAGTCTATCCTTATAGAATACTTACACACAAATATTAATCCTCCAAGGAACATCAGACAAATGGCAGCAGCGCTAAGAGAAGTTTCTCCACCATTTTCCCTTGTTCCTCCTACGTCAATAGAATGTCCGCTAATGCCACCATGTGCGCTATCGATGCTACCTGTGCCACCACCACCTCCACCATCAATACCTCCACCCGTTCCCCAGCCAGTGCCACCTGTTCCCCAGCCAGTGCCACCTGCTCCTCCTCCACCTGCTCCTCCACCACCTGTTCCTCCACCTGCTCCTCCTCCACCTGCTCCTCCACCTGCTCCTCCTCCACCTGCTCCTCCTCCCCCTGCTCCTCCTCCTGCTCCTCCTCCGCCTGCTCCTCCACCACCTGCTCCTCCACCAGCTCCACCACCACCAATAATTATAACTTTGACTCTCTTGCTAGCCATTTTGGTACACATTCCATTTTGATCACAATGACAGGCTTGCAGAGGAATTACCAGTGGCCTTTGACAGCTTTTGCCACTGTTGTCAGTCACTTTGACTTGGACCTCATAAATTGTGAACTCTATATTGTTAGTGAACAGACATGCCGAAGTACCTGGAGGGAGAAATAAGAGAAAGGACTATATTAAGAACTCTGCTTTGAAATTTCTATAATTAAAGTTGTTCATTCTCCTAAATAACTATTGTGAATTTGATTACGAATATTCAATGAAAAAAAGTTCCTTAGCAGGATAGGCATTATATCTTCAGGCTGGTGCTTTTGGCTTCTTGCTAGTTATCAAAGCACCAGCCTGAAGATGGCAAGCGAGACTTTGCCAAAACGTCACCAAGATATTCTCAATCTTACACGGGAGAAGATCCGAACACACTTAGACCTACATACCTGTACCCGTGAAAATCTACGAAAACATATATATATATTTGTAGATTTTCACGGGTACCAGTATGTAGGTCTAGATGTGTTTGGGTCTTTTCCCGTGTAGAATAGAGAATATCTTGGTGACGTTTCGGTGAGGTCTCACTCGCTATCTTCAGGCTGGTGTCTTTGGTTTCTCCTTGTGAAACTCTACAGCTTGTGCTGAGCAGTCTTCAGAAAATAAAACTCAGAGAACAGCTCCACAGATACAAGCATTGCACACATACAAGCACACATCTCTCCTGCAGCTTTGCTGCTATATCCAAAATACTTTGCCATTGAAATAAGTGATCAAAGATATATGTGAGAAAGGAAGTGTGGGAAACGGAGGCTTCCTAGCAATTATTTCATGATTTATTTAATTATTTAGCATCAGAAAGGGGCACTTACATTGACTATGAGTTACATTATGTGGAACCATTGCCTGCAGCCTTTGCCAAAGCAAGGCCTCAGTTTTTCATTTGTAATGGACAGAAGGAATAATCTTGGGAAACAGAAGGCTAAGAAGACAATGGTCAAATAAAAGAAATCTGAGTCTGGGTCAGAACTGTAATCTAAGCAAGCATCTAGTTTTCGTGAAGATAAAGGGAGGGCAGGGGGAAGCACATTCCAACTTGCAAAATTCTGTTATCATAACCTTATAATGAAAGTAATATTGGCTTGCATGACTTTTGCTTCCTACTCTGGTTTACCCTGAAAGACTGATGCTATTTGATAAAAATTTTGTTTCTCCTCTTTCTCCTCATTTCCATATTGCTGTCTGTGTTTCCTTCCTTCTCTAAACATAAGTGAGACTAGGAGTAATTGATGCCACTGTCCAGTAGTGCTGCGACTTGTATTCGACTGATGGATTAATCCTTGAAATTCAGATAGATCAATAATTCAAGGCAATAAAATGTATCAGTTAAAATATCCCCAGAGCTATTTTGTTATATTGGATTTCCTTGTATGGTCCTATTTATTGGCTTAGTGCCTAAAATGAGTGGAAAAAATATAGTTGGACAAAAAATTCAGAAAGAAGAAAGGGGGGGTATATGTAGTGCAGTTATCTGAAATGAACATTTGACCTCAAGATTTCCTTAAAAAGCCGAAGCCCCAACCAATAGATTCTTCTGTGCAACCATGAATTGCACATATATTTTTCCACATGTAAGAAGAATGTTAGACACTCCCCAGTAAGAGCAGATATAAAGGGAGGGTTGAGTGGGGAAGAAGAGCATATTTGTTAAGATGGAAAAACCCTGAACATGTAATTTCACTCACCATTTACTATTTTGATATCCCACAAGCCGCCTTGAGGCTGAGTGACAATGCTAAATGTAAAGGGTGGTCCATATGGAGAATCATCTAGATCTTTGGCTGTGATCACCACGTTTGGATTGTCCATACACACTCTCCTGATCTCCTCTGTCACAACGGGACAGTTATCATTGACATCTTGAATAGTAAGCATAATAGTACCAGTGGCTGTTGTATAAGGGCTGCCTGCAACAAATAATACCCAGGAAGGAAAATCAAATGAAATAAATGTCATCAAACAACAATTTATGTTACTCAAGTACAATAAACTCAATGCATAAATAGAGTCTGGAAAAATTAATTTGAGCAGATAAGGAAATGATGGGAAGAAAAGGGACGGTTTTTAATAGCTGAATTACAGGTGTGATTTTAAATGCACCTTCCAAAATGAAGCTAGTTTTAAAGATTCTCATTCAGTTATGACATCTGAGGATAACACTAAAAGCATATTAAGAGTTGTATCCAGAGTTTTTCGGATTTCTAAGTATATAGCAAAGACCAGCAAATACTAGATTAAAAGTGGCGGTTCTCTGTACAAAATTTGGTTTGCATCCCTGTGCAACTGAACAGCAAACCGTTAGCAATTCAGTCTCATGGCTCGCTGGGGAATTCTGGGAGTTGATGTCCACGCATCTTAAAGTGACCAAGTTTGAGAAACATTGCTATAGAGGTTTAAAACAATCAGCAAAATCTTTGTTTCAGATATTTGGGGAAGTATTTATTTTCTTTTATTTAAAGTAACATAGGGCACTTTCCCACTTGGTCAAAATAGCTGGCGCTATAAATTATTAGAATAATAATTCCATATTTCTAAGTATGTACTGCTTATGAGCAATAATGATTATTAAAACAAAATCCATGTCCTTACCTCTAGTAATAGCAAGCACTTCTGCTGTGTATACTCCATTGATCACATAAATTGATTCTCGATCAATAGTTCTCTTAAAAGTGATGGTAGCAGTTTGAGGATTGATTTGAAACCAAGCAGCAGGATCACGGCCTATCTCATATCTGTGTTTTGAAAAATGGAAATACTTATAAATGCTAAAATAGTGGCAGATATCAAGCTTTTGCTAATACATACTGTCCAATTTGATTGACTCATTAATTTGTACATGAAAAAAGAATTCTGTCACTTGCAGTTCTAATAATTTCTGAGAGTGCTAGTCAATTTTTTTAATAGCACAGGAATAAAATGTATTCCTTTTTTATCCATTCAAAGGAGAAATAATCCCACTGAATACTCACACTGAAGCATTTAACACTGTACTATTGTAAACAATTTTCAGACATGCAGAACCTTCTAATGTATGTTTTTTGTCACAAGGGCTCAAAATGTCTGCCACCCTTGTAAAGGTAGAATATCAATTTCGGATTCAATGAATGAACCCTAACCCCACACTACTCAGGCACACTTTAGCTTAGAATCTTGAGTGAATATAATACTTGAGGTTGAATTATGGTGATATGGACATTTGGGGATTTGAGAAATAAAAGTTCAAAATATATACAGTATATTTAAACCAAAACCATATAAAAGCTTAATTCATTGAGGAAAGACAAAATTGAAGTAGAGAAAGGTCTGCTTAATGGATTGACCTTTGGTATCTTAAGAATTGGTTATCACTTCCAATTTGATCTGGCTGAATACATAAGCTTCAGGTCAACGACTATCTTACCGAATATTTGTGGCAACTTTTCCAGTATCCTGATCAATCGCTTGGAATGTTGCAACAGTGTAAGTGAGTATAGTTTCACTTGTTAAGCTCTCAGATGCAGTGATGGTCAATGTAGATGGACGAAATGCTGGTCCTTCAATTACGTTAGTTACCTGAACCACAATTGGGGTTCCAGAAGGTTGATAATAAGAAGCCACAGAAGAGTGGAAAGGGGCGACATTTCGCACACCAATATTAAGGTTTATGATTGAAAACTGTTCATAATCAATTTCCTAAAATAAAGAAATGGCATACATGAATTTTTCATATGAATTATATATGTGTGTGTAATTATATATAGGTATATGTATATATAATATTGTCACCATTCAAGAATATATTGTATGTGTACACAGACATACAAATGCGCACAAAGAAATTCACTTGTCTCTTAGTAGTGTATCCAGATATTTAGAACATAGTTTTTAATCATGTAAAATGTCAGATCATCCCAGAATAGGAAGAAATCATTTCTGAAATAGAGCTAACCATTCAAAAACTTCTAACTACAAATAAAGAGGAAGTCAGATTGGAGATTCTGCTGAATAAAAAGATTGAGACTAATGAAATCAAATACCACCAAGGAACAAATTAACTCCATTAGGATTATGAAGCTACTATTATTCTCAGAAGAATAGGATAAATAAGTGATAAAATGTAGAACTTATTATCTATATCTATATCTATATATCTATATCTATATCTATATCTATATCCATACCTATATCCATATCTATATCCATATATGCAAAATACCACTCACTGATTCATCACCAGATCTCCAAAACTATTAAAGCTACAAACTTGAAATTTAGTAGATCTGTTCAT
>JANHFO010003499.1:0-11240 GCA_032468095.1 Pareas carinatus | reverse complement strand
GAGTGAATGTGTGCAGTACTTTTCGAGATTACCTACCAGGAACAAACATGTCGTTCCATTTTTATATATATAGATTAATAGGTAGAGAAGAAGCAAATGGCATTAATCATGGAGTGGGCTTCATTGGTAAGCAAAACTGTTTCAGCTGGAGGCTCATTCCAGCACTCTTTCCCTTAACTAGATTTATGGAATTCTATGAAATGGAGAACAATTTCCTTCTAGCAGTTGAGGAGGGAAGGGCAAATTCCGGTCCCAATTCACCCTACTTTTTCCTCCCTCCAGGATTTTAGAATAGGATGAAAACTTTGAAATGAAACTAAGCACGTTCCACAAGTTTCTTTTAGGACAAGCCCTCTTCAAATTTAGCAGGAGAACTGAGTTAATGACTAGTACTTTGCCTTAGATACTCAAAGCTTGAATTAGAAAAACAGCAGTCCCATTCACTTTCTGCATAATAAACCTGTTGCTTCCTCCTATTCATTTATTAGTCTGGTTTACTTTTTCATCTCACTCTTACTTCTCAGTGAAGCATCACTGGGCTTAACAGATCTCTAGTCCAATAGACTTGAAAGCTACTTTGCTGAGTGTTGAAAATGGTTCTACCAGCTGAAGTGATGGATAAAGGCAACATCTTTCACAGACGTATCTGGCTGCAACTTTTTTTAAACCTACTGGTGAGTAGAAAAGAATTTGGAATAGATGATGTTGCAATAGCAATTACCCTCCAGTTTGTAATGCCACTGAAATAGGACATACTAAAATAAATATTAGCTTTTGTATTCCATGGAGAATGAAGTTTATATATATCATCCTCTTTGTTTTGGAAGAGTTCCTGTGTATGTGTGTGTATTTAGATAGAGATAGTTAGTTGATGCTCCATTAAGACAAAGATGCAAATTATGATGTCCAGGGCTACATGCAACCTACGTTTATCATTTTGTGGCATCCAAAATCTGTAATGTTTGCAGGGTCAGATATTATAATATTTTGTGTTTGGGGCAACTTTGGGGACAGTTTAAAAGACAAATGAGAGCCTTAAGCCATGTGGATGCTTACATCTCTCACTTCATTACTTAAAATTCTTGCAATTTCCTCAGATGTGCCTGCTTCTGGAATGCAGTAGTGCAGCCCTGATTTTCTATACAAAGCTTATGTGATTCTTAAGAAACAGAAATGGCATATTTCTGCATTCAGATAATGATTATATAGATCACTTTTTATAACACAGAAACAGTATATAGTCTCAACTCTCTGGGTCAGTTCTAGTAAGGCATGGTTTTCTAGAACCAGGTATCCATTAATTTTGTTTAAAGAAACCTCCTAATTTGAAACAATTCAGCAAATTTTTGGAAAAGTTGGTCCATCTATTTTTGAACTACACTGTGAATATTGTGTATTTTTTTCTATTTCCATGTAACAAGTGAACCAGTGAAATACAATAGCAGAAAATATATGTTGTATTCTGATTAAGCAAATTAATTAATGCCTGCTTTTGGGGGGAGAGAGTATTAAATAAAAACTATTTGTTTTTATTCAGCTCTCTTGCCTCTGATTTATTCTCTGTATGAATTTGTAATCAGTAACTGGTTGCTGATATTCCATCCTGACTACTTGTTAGAGTTTGCATATCTTTTACAAACACGCTAGCACTGAAGAGAAATTTTCTTTTGTAGTTTTATAGCATGTTGATTTTAGGACTGTATTGAAGTAACTGTCAGTATTTATGCAAGATGGAAAATGCTAATGAAAGAAAAAGGATGATGAATAGAAGTGAAATCTAGTCCTTCAACAATTAGGCAAAAAAATGAGATTATGAACAAGTCATGAAGGAAGAGACGTCCGGCTGGATTTTGGAATAACAAAACATACATATTCAATCCTTCTCTCAAACTCAAATTGACTAATTGAAAAATATTGTAAGATGTCATATGATAAATTTACAATTCAGTAATAATAAAATATTTTTAAAAGTCATATAATGAATTCATTATACTTCATATTTACATACTTAGGAATTTATAGGAAAACTTTCCAGTTAATTAGGTCAGTTAAACAAAAGCATATTTGTAGTTTCAGTTGAAGCCTTCAAGGTAGAGCAAATCCCTGCACCTCAACTAGGTTAAAAGGAAAAACCATTGTGACATTGTTACACGCTTTAACAATAAAATATTATCAATTGTTTGAGGTTTACTTTGCACTTTAATTCAAAATTAATATGGTTTCTGTCATCAAATGAGGCTAATTAGTCTTTCCAATATGAACTTGGAGTAAAACTAAAACAGAATTTGACTTTTGTCTTATTGTTAAAATATAAGTATAGTATTTGAATAATATATTTTCACAGTAGGACATTTTGAATAGCATGCATTACAATCCATTTTTATTGAGCTATTAGTGCTTATTAGAACTTGATGACATGGTCAATAACATTCAAAATAATCTGAATTGACTTCAGGAGCAGTAGTAAGGCAGAATCTATTTCCATAGACCAAGTTCTAATGGTTCCTGGCCAAAACAGAAGGACAAAGTTTAGTAAGTTTGGGACAGGAAATTATATGAGCTCCAGGCTCATATAATTGAGAGGACAAAATATTGATCCTCTTATTAGGACTTTGGTTCTGTAGGAAATGACCCAAAACACAGCATACAAACACATTTTCTTTCTTTGTTTATTAACAGAAATAATAAACTAGTTTCTTAGTTAGAGGCATCAAAGCAATTTATGCAGTATACTGTTAAGCCAGATAATTATCCTTGATTTTCCTCCACATCTTCCTCCTCTTTCTCCTCAGAAGGATTGTGGCTGTGATTTATTGCTAATTGTGCTAATATTTATTTATCAAAGTTCATTTTGTGTGTATATATATATACACACACATATACATACATATACATACATACATATACATAACTATTTTTCTCTTTTTAAAAAAATACAACTGTAGAAAATTTTAACAAATAAAAACAATACAAATATAAGAAAAGAAACAAAATGAGAAAGAATAGCAAAAAGTAAGAAAGAAAAGAAAAAAGGAAATTAAACAATGTATTGACAGCAGTTATAAATATATTTATATTTTATCCACTTCAAGTGGATAATACAAATGTATACAAATTTGTATTGGAAATACAAATTTCCAATACAAATGTAAAGTCTAGGAGAAGGGCAGATTACTAATTTTTCTCATAGGCAGATACTTTCTCATAGGAAGGTTTTTCCAATCACTGATTATTGTAGTTGTTGATCTTTCCCTAATTAAAGAAACTAATTTGACATCTTTTCTATTTCTGTCATTTTCACCAGCTATTCCTCTGTTGTGGTATTTCAGAGTATTTGCATTTTATCATATAATAGTCCCACAGCAGTATGTTAAAAAAATTGCCATGACTCTTTTCTAATTGATTGACCATTAATCTCAGCAAAAAAGTTCTGGTTTCAATTGAATTTTAAATTTCAAAAATCTTTGTATCATTGTATGTATTTAAACATTGAAATTTCTAGCTTTTTTACAAGTCCACCAGGCATCATGTAACTCACATTTTCAAGGTAAATTTGAAGCACCTTATACATTCTAGACAATTTTTTCTGGAGTCATACATCAGCTGGACATCATTTTATACAAATTCTCTTTTACAATATAATGCAAATTTAAATTCTTTTAGCCATATATTTTCCCACTGTTCCTATCAGTACTTTGTGTCCAAGGTTTTTAGCCCATTTTAACATATATTCTTTCACTTCTTCAATTTCAAATTTCAGTATGTTTATACATTTTAGCAATTATGTCATTTGTAGATAATTTAACTTCAAATTTTGTCTTCTGCTGCTAAATCCAAATGTCCTATCCTGTTTCCCCCCAAATAAGACCTAACCGGAAAATAAGCCCTAGCATAATTTTTCAGGATGCTTCTAATATAAGCCCTACGTCCAAAATAAGCCCCAGTTAATATTATCAACCAGATGGGTGCATTTAGTACTGAATTTCTCTAAAAATAAGACCTAACCAGAAAATAAGCCCTAATGTGTCTTTTGGAGCAAAAATTATTATAAGACTCGGTCTTATTTTGGGGGAAACACAGTACCTCAAATCTTTTTCTCAACTATATAAAAATCATTGAAAACTGAATTCATCTGTAACCAATTGCTCTTCTGATTTCATCTTAGATTCTCCTTGCTCTAACAACTGTTTAGTTAACCATTTTTCTTTACTTACTTTTTCTCTCCTGCAAGGTTGTGCAGAGACTCTAACTTAACTATTTCTCTATGTGTAATGTAGTTATCATAAGTTTGTGCTTATTTATAGTTTTCCCTGCAACCCTGTTTCTACTTACAGATGAGCAAGGGTGCTAATTATGGTGCTATATTCTTTCTTCAGCTAAAAGATATGGTCTTCTTTGTTAAGCCTTTCCTGAGGCTTTATTGAGATATCTGTGCCAAGAAGACATGCTCCTCAAGAATCATCTTCTTCTCTGGACCACTTCAGCCCCTAGGATCAGCTGTCACCTTCTTCCACTAAATTCTTTCCTCAAGTCTAGCCAGCCCCTCCTTTTTTTGGGGGGGCAAGTTATCATTCCTCCTTCCTGTGAGAATTTTTTTGCCTATGAGAAACATTGGTAATCTGCTCTTCTCCAAAACTTTGTATTTGTATTTTACTTCTTTTACGGATATGTGGTGTCTAATCTTATTTTATATTTACAAGAAGACAGACTGAGAAAGAGTGGCTGGTTCATATTCTGTTTTATTGTTGACTGGCAGTGTATCTCATATTTATGCAACATCTCATCCTCTTCATTACACAGGCTTTTGTTTTCTCTTTTATTACAATTAATAAAGTCCTAGATTTGTCTCCTTAGTAAAATGTTTCTCAAACTTTCTACAATGATATAACACTTTCTACTGTGATGAAATGTGGAACGCACTTAATTAAATGGATACCTTCCTCTACCTTTTTGTCTTTAGTACATGAGAACTCATTTAGGTTGCTTGTTTTAGAATGAAATATAATAAAAAAATGATCTAAAATTAAGTATTTATTTACCACTTGAATTATGTACCTCATAGTATATAACAACAGCTCTTAGCATTGAGCTGTTGAAGAATGTTCCTCAATAGAAAATTCTGAGTACAAAAGAACTAGGGAGAAGTCAGTTTCCAGTCCAGTGAAATCATATTGCCCTATTTCCAATTTTGGGCGGTTCCCTGGGCAAGAACACTACTTAAGCTACCACAGATCATTGATTCAAAACCAATAACTACTCTTGAGACCAATTCACTGTTATCATTTAAAATAGCTCTGATGACACTCTTTTGGTTAAAGTACAGTATTGCAGTAGTTTGATCATAATGGGGCTCAAGGTTGACTCAGCCTTCTATCCTTCCGAGATTGGTAAAAGGACGACCCAAATTGTTGGGGGCAATATAACGACACTGTAAACTGCCCAGAGAGTGCTCTAAAGCACAAATGGAGCAGTATATAAATCTAAATGTTATTGCTATTGCTATCAGCTCTTTGATTTTTTTAAAAGTCCTACTGGATTAAAACTTTGTGTTTTAATGAACCACTGAGTCACTTCCACGATGAACCAGTAGCAAGAAGCCCTGGCAGTTAACATGGCAAAGAAAAGTCTTAGGTTTGGCAGTGAAGATAGCGAGTGATGTAAGGATTGAGTTGCTGAATGGCTGGTCTGGCTAGCTGTGAAAATAAAAAGGTGCAGTTTTGAGGCACTGAAAAACACCTCTGTATACTACTAGTTTCACAATCACTACTTTAGTGAATTCACTGAATTTCTTGTTCCTTGGTTTAACAATCAAATCTTGTTGATTTGTATGTGCTTGTTTCAAAGATCACACACACACAAAGACACAAAAACACAGCAAGCACATTTAAAACCAAAATTAAAGAAAGCTTTATAGCTTTCCTTCCTTTCTCTCCCACCTATTATTTCCTTGAGGCCCAGATGATGAAACAATAAAGAGGAGAAAGTTGTCTTCCCTTCCCTTTTTTCCAATTTAAAGCCTTTCTATAGCTTTAGAAGAACCTTCTTTACTAGCCTCCTTGATAGAGCAGTTGCCAAAGTCATTTATGGTCAGCAAATAATGAAATGCATGTCCTGATTAAAAAAAAAGCCTCGTGATTTCAATATTTTTACATCAACCATTAAGTATGCAAATTAAGGATGGAATTTATAACATGATGTCACTAAGTAATGTAAGTGATACGTTTTGCACAATTTATTTTATGGAGATGCCTATACATTTTAATGAATTCTTCTATTAAAAGAGAAGGAAATGAAATGATGTCTTTTGAAAATGTCCAACAAAGAACAAAATCAGTGGGTATTCTGCTTTTGCATCCTGCCCTTTATCATTGGTAAATCTTTGTAATTTGGAAGAACAAACAAATGCTGAAAAATAAATTATAGAACTGAGAACCAGACTTTGCCTTCCTAGTAAGATAATTATACCTGAATTGCTCATTGTTCATATGTTTAAATTACATTATTTGAAGGGAAGGCAACTATCAATGCAACATCACCTTCTTGAAATGGAACATGAAACAGAAAAAGTTGTGCTGCCACATTCTCAGTGAATCGGTGGTGACTCTTAAAACCAAATTATTTGGAGAAAGCTACTGTTGTCTTTTCAATTAAATATATCATTAGTCAATGGATAAATTTTTGTGTTAGAAAAGCTGTGTTTTATTGCAATGCTTTGTGTATTTTCTTTCTCTCTTTTAGACTTTGGACTTATTTTGTGAAGCTTGTAATGAAGTGTCTTTTAATGTACCTCATAAACTGAAGATGGGAATGTTTATTGGCAAAGGTGAAATAACATCCTCCCTCCCATATTTTGGCGTATATGCAATATTTACATTTAATTAGTTTTAACCAAAGTTGTTTGCAGGCACTTGAATTTGAATTTGGGTTTTGTAAAAGTCTTTTACAGCAACAGCAACTTGCTATAGGCTAACAATGTCATCACTGTAAGTGGTAGCTAGAAGAGTTTTGAGTCTTATGACTAATATAAGCATGTATTTACATTAAATTATTTAAGCTTTGAAAGCTATAATCTTGAAAGAAATGAATTGTACAATTGGGTCAAACAATGTAGTTGTTAGAATGGGAAGGTCAGAGTTGAAGTTCTCCTCAAATATACTTATTGAGTGACTTTGGATTATTCTGTTTTACAACTCACTGTCTCTTATAAAAATAAAAGGAGAGGGTCAGTCTTTTTGAATTCTACGAGAAATGGGAATGAATGAATTAATATTATAATTGACTAAAACCCCAGTAAAAACAGAATCCTGAAGTATAGCTTTAAAAAAACCAACCAAAGGATTTCTGAAGGAGCAGCAAACGATATAGAAGAAGATCTGTTATTAATATTTATTTGGCATGGTTAGATTTATTGCCTGTACATGTTCTAATTTTGCCTCCCATTAAAATAAAATAAAAATACCAGATGCTATCTGCTATAACTTAGGTTTTATTTCTGGAGCATTTGGGGATTCAGCAATTTTGAACGTAACATCCTATCAGAGGGAACTCTACCATGAGAAGGATACATCTATGAATTTACAGCCTGTATGAACTGGAAGTTACCAGGCAGAGATTCCTTCTCCCTGGAAAGTGGTCTAGCAGAAATGAATCTCTACTTCTATCATATTAGTTCTAGGTAAACTTCCAATAGAATTAGGGTTAAATTGTTAGGTACTTATTAATAGTTTGAGCATCCTTATTTAAGACATTACCTGTTTCAATGTTGTCTTTTCTCTTTTCAACTGGTTTTTGAATTTCTTTTTTTCCCCTTACAGTAAATATGAAACACTGTCTTAATGATACTGGAATTATTGGCATAAGCAATCCCAATTTTGTAATTCTGGAAGATGGTTCACTATATACCAAAAATGCTATTTCTTTGACTACTCATGAAAGCATCATTACTGTATTTTTAAAAAACATTTATACACACGAGCAAAAGTGGATATATGTTAGCTTGCTAACATACCCCAAAAAGGTAGATATAATTATAATAATATATTATATATACAATTTCTTTCATTCTTGCCTCTATCACCCACTGTCACACACATCTTATCATTCCTCCTGTATTCATTTTATTTTATTTGAAAGTAATATAAAAATAAACTTAATAAAGTGAGAATGGGACATTTAAGAGTGTTGATAAAAGAAAAAGACATATGCTCAAGAATGAATAGGTTATGAATACATATGGATGATCAGGAAGAAAAAACTTTGTTCAGTAGGTTTAGTGATATAGAGAGAATGAATGAGGACAGAATTACATAGCAAATATAACAAGGAAAAGTGAATGGCTTGAAAGTAAAAGATATAGTTGGTTGTGCTTAATGATATTCTCAAAAATGAAGAGGTGAGAAGAACAAAAGCCAATATATGAAACAATTTATAATCATAAGGAAAGCAAGATGATTTGCAAAAATAAAGAAGTGCTGGTATAAATTAAATTATTAAATTATGAGAGAAAGTTATAATTCAAAACAAATAGGAAACAAAGCATCCAATATAAACCCCTTTTACATAACAGAAAGTAATCATAACTGGGTTACTTAGATATTTATTTATTTATTAAGTTTTATTTTCTACCCATCCCATATCAAAATGATTCTGGGTGGCTTACAGTATTAAAATCCTAACAGATAAATAATTCTAAAACAATAAAAATAGAAATCACAATCAAAATAAAATAATAGTTAAACGATGGAGAGGGAGGGAACAAGGACGTTGACGTAGGGTTGTCTCTTAATTCATCAATTACCTCCAATATGGTGCTCCCCTTTTGGAGCCTCAAGCCATTTGACAGAGCCACGTCTTCAGACTCTTGTGGAAGGTCAGAAGTGTGGGAGCAAATCTCACCTCACGGGGTAAGATGTTCCAAAGGACAGGAGTCATGGCAGAGAAGACTCTTCTCCTGGACTGTGCTAGCTGGAATTCCTTGATTAATGGGGCTTACAGCATGTCTTCTCTGCTAGCATAGGTGAGGACAGCCAGTCCCGATGGGGTGAGACAGTTTCTCAATTAACCTGGACTTGTGCTATGCAGATTCAATGACATCTAGCAACAATTGCTGCAGCACAATTTTTTTCCTCTCTTTTCTGGAAAGTTCAGTATATACAGTATATCATTGCAGAGAAGCATGATGGGAACAGTTCAAGTGGCTTATGGTTAATGGGGAGATTAGCACTGATTTCCAAGATATATGAGCAACTGATTCAGTTTAAATATTTATCCATATATTATTATTTCATACCCCATTACTATCAAAATAAGGTAATTTAGCCCTGCCAGTATAAATGACCTTCCATATGAAGCACAATAATGTGCTGAAATTGCATCTAGTCCTGTCTTAGGCATGGAAATCAGCAGGGTGGCTTTGGGCTAGTCACTGTCTGTCAGCCCAGCTCACCACACAGGATGGCTGTGGGGAAAATAGGAGGAGGAAGAAGTACTAGGTATGTTCATTGCAGATAATTAAGCTTATATTAAGTAAATTAGATTTGATTTTTCTTTTTTGATAGCTTACTGTTTCTTACTTGTTTTCTATGCCTTTCATAATGCTGCTCACTTTTCAAGAAAATTAAGCATATCCATGTGTTTTATTATCATGTTTGTATTGCATCTTTTAGCACTATTATTTTAGTATATATTGTTTATATGACGGTATAAAAATCAGAAGATGACTATGTATTCCTAACATTTTTATTAATTTATGGATAAACATGCTTATGAAATAAAAATGGATTATCAAATAAACTTGATCAAGAGCATTAGTGTTTTATCAATGTAATTGTGAAATGGAGAAGCATTTGAATTGCATAATCTGAGATGCAAAGTATGAAAATTATTTTTAAAAGAATTACATTTTCCCCATACTACAATTATGTTAGGAATTAATATTAACTGTTCCAATGTTTGGCATAACAGAGATTACAAGATGTAACTAAAAACAAAAGTATGGTTGCTGTAGATATGCATTTAGGTTTCTTTCTTTTCTTTCTTCTAGGCCTCCAAAACTAAAATCCGAGCAACTGTTGTGGGACGAACGAAACGAAGATGGGCTCCAGTTCCAACTATTATAATGGAAAACTCACTAGGGCCTTTTCCTATGCAAATTCAACAGGCATGTTTTTAATGTAGTCTTCATTTGAAATTTTAAATGATCTCCACATCTAAATTACACCAGCCAATGAAATGTAGTAACAGAAGTAGACTTCCTCTCAGAATGTGATTTTTTCTCCTCCTGGTTTTTCTGTAGTAGCTTGCTATCAACCTTTAAATGGTTTTCTAGAGCACTGGGGTATTCTTGTTACTCCAGAGCAAGAAGAGGAGCAAAGAGCCTCTGCAAAATCCTTTGCAGTGGGGAAGCAGGGCAAAGTCTCCTCATGAGGCAAAGTGCCTCACTGAGGCTCATCACTTGTAAAACTCTAGACGGATAATATGCTCATTGTTGTGAGGATAATATTGCCTTTGTTGTGATTTTAAAAGGTCTATACAGTGCTTACAATAAAGCGGATATATGAAATGTATTCTACTTAATTTCAGAAATGAAATTGAATTGTTACTCAGTCCATCTAGAACAGTGACCTCCAACCTTTTGAGCACCAGGGACCAGTTCCATGGAAAAATGTTTTTCCATGGATCAATGGGGGGGTGGTTTTGCATGGTGCCTGCATCTTGTGAATGGGGCTTGGCTTGCTTGTGCGGCCTGGTTGCTGGCATACTGTGGCCTGGTACTGGTCCATGGATGAGGGTTTGCGGACCCATGATCTATAAATAACATGTATACCATAATATCTGATGGAACTCCATATAAGACTCTACCAAATATAATTGCCCATTAAAATTTTAAATAATATTTCTCTTTAGAGTGGATTGACAGGCCATAGTGGCACCTCCATTGCTAATTTTAAAAAAAAATTAATATAGTCTAGATTGGGGTTTGATCTGGAACAATTAATATGCTATGCCATATGCTAACCCATATGGCTAGCAGGTTACAACCATTACACACTTAATATGGTGCCTATTGTGCACTGAACTGTACTATGATCTTTTTTTTATTATTATAAAATTTTTATTAAGAAACTTTGGAGAGAGTACATAATATAAAAAATAAGAAGCAAAGACAAAACAAAAAAAATTTTTTAGACAATCTTTAGAGAATTTTCCTCCCTTTCACCCCCCCTCACCCCACCCCCTTC
>JANHFO010003498.1:92672-111936 GCA_032468095.1 Pareas carinatus | reverse complement strand
CAAATAGACAGATACCTCCAGTTGCCTGGGGAACTGATTCGCCACCACACTGTCTACAACCTTCTCTACAAACGTAAGGTTGGAGACAGGACGTTAGTTTACTAAAACAGCCGGGTCCAGGGAAGACTTCTTGAGGAGAGGTCTCACCACCGCCTCCTTAAGGAAGGATGGCAGGGGCCCCTCACTCAAAGAAGCATTTACTATCTCCTGGAGTCAGCTCCGAGTCACCTCCCGGGAGGCCAGCACTAGCCAAGAGGGGCACAGGTCCAATAAACATGTGGTGGAGTTCAGCTGACCCAGAATCCTGTCCATGTCTTCGGGGGCAACAGAATCAAACTCTTCCCAGATTTTACTCACAAGACTTGCATCAGTCCTCTCCTTCGGACCACTCCAGTCGAAGTCCAAGCCACTCCTATCGGATCGATCTTCTCTTGCAGATAACCACTGAACTCCTCTGCCCGCTCCTGCAGGGGATCTTCCCACCCCTCCAATTGTAGAAGGGAGCGGGTCACTCCAAATAGGGCGGCAACATTATGTGTTGCTTTTTTTTATTCATGTAGAAGCTTTTTTCTACATCTCCTCAATTTCAGGCAATGTAATTATTAAAAGCCTTTCATCCAGTTGCACAAAAGCAGTAAGTAGGTGAGTCAAAGATTTATTATTGAGAACTGAAATTGGGGTATCTATTTATGTGCTTTTCAGTTTTCTATACTTGATTGGAGTGTATGAATATGGCAACATTGCTGCAAATGTTAATGACATCCCTCCATTATTTCAACATACCCATTTAAACTGATGTCTCATGTTTCTTTGGGAACAAAACCAAAGGTAGCACTGGCATTGTTACATTTAATTTAATGGTGTAAACAGGAACACAACTCATTTAAAAACCAACTAGGATTATTACATTGCTAATGAAAGGTACAATTGATTAACATCAAACAATGAATGGCTCTGAAGTTGTCTTCTAATGAATTGCTTTTAGACAAAGACCCATTATGTTTCTGATTAATTTTCTGCTTTGCATTCTTTCTGAGAAGACAAGATAAAATTGTGAACCCAACAGACTGCCTTATTGAGTTATGTTATAATGAAGTAGCCCATGCTATAGTGTTGGGAAATGTTGACAATATCTACGATTCACACATTTGGATCCTCTGAAACAAAGGTTGGAATTCTATAAAACTGCCTTAGTATAGTATAGTATAGTATAGTATAGTATAGTATAGTATAGTATAGTATAGTATAGTATAGTATCCTAATAACACTTGTCATAATATAGCACTAATTTGATGCATAGCTCAAAATTGGGCAAAGAGGTATATTCCAAGAGCTGAACTATGTACAAATAGCTTTTTTGAAACTTATATACAGTACGATCCATTGTACAAATCCAAGGGTTATTATGCCAGAGAGATCTAGTGTCCAATTTTATGATAGGTAGAAGATATGAATAAGAGTTGAAAAACAATTAATTTTATCTCAACAGAGTCTACAACATCACATATCAGGAACAATAAGAAAAAGAAAATACCATGTCTTAATAGTGGACCACATTTTCTGAATGCAGAAATTCTCAGAATGAGTTTAAATGCTTAGATGATATTCAGATGCTAATGAAATTCTACAGAATCATGAAAGCAAATTCTCTTGTTCCATCCTATGCTCAGAAAAGAGATGATATATTTGAGAAAAAATAATCCTTTGCATTTAGATTCTGAAAGCTTCCTAAGAATATGAGGAGTTGACATGTATTAGATTTTTCTGTGTGGAGTAGATTCATTGCGACGGCATGAGCTAGAGAACTAGTTGCTTCATTCGTTGGTGTACATCCACATTTAGAGCCCTTAAAACACCATCAGGTTGGAAGTGTTCTAATAATAACCTCAGTTTTCTGCAAGATCTCTATTGCCATGTTTATCTAAACTCATAGGTGCAGTGATAGATCTAGGAACTCTTGTCAAAAATGAAGTGTACATGCACACAATCAATATATATCCATAGCCAATATATATCACAATGAAATTGGATTAGCCCTTTTTAATCCAGAGAATGAGTTAAAACATATTGCTCCTTATAGTTTGATATAACATGTATAGTTTGCACAGGTGGAAAAAAACTCGGTCGGTATAATATATGTCAGCTTCAACTCCCAGAATTCTAGGAGTTGAAGCCCACACATCTTAAAAGTTGTCAAGGTTGAAAAACAGATTAATATTCTGTTTCTAACAGTCTTTGTATAACATTTAGGAAATAGCATAGATTAGGGTCAAATATTGCCAAGTAAGAATAAAAAATAGGAAGATCAGATAGAAATAGCGTTGGTAGAGATGATGATTATGTTTACCTTCTTTTTGGGGGGAAATGAAAATGGTAACCTTCACATCCTGGTGGGTTGTAGGTACTTGAAATAGTGGGTAGTAACTCCCAGACTGGCTATGACTTTTAAAAGAATTAAAAAAAACTTAGGTGAATCACATAAACTGTCCAGAACTGATTTCAAACTTCTTGCACTTAAGGTGAAATTTAATAAAATCTTAGCCATAACTAGTGATCAAACCCTGTTTGGTTTTGTTCTAAAACAATTTACTCAATCCTATTACACAATTGTATTAAATATATAGTTTAATGCCAATCAGCTCTATGATACATTTTGGCAACTTTCATACTTCCTTTAATGCACCTCTTTCACTTAATTCTCTAAGAATGAAATAGTTGCCAAAATTGCCAATCATAAGCAAGGCAGACAAAAAAAACCATTTTCATTGGCAAACATATCTACCTCTCATAGAATGTTTTTTCTGACGTATTTCCTGACATAACTGCTTAAAATAAACATTTATATTATTAGAATATAGTCAAAGGGAAGAAACATAAGTTGTAGGCCCACACAATAACAAGAATTTCTAATAAGACAATATAATGCAATTTAAATTTTATTGTTGCCACCGGTGGGATAAGGGAGATACTGTTTTTTATTGTTTTATATTGGGTTTTTATTGTTGTAAGTAGCCTAGAGTCCTGAGAGTGAGTTGGGTGGCCATATAAATTTTCTTAAACAAACAAATAAATGGATGCATTGCATTCCATGGGAAGATTCTATGGAAAGATGAGAATTCACTGAAGCAGAATATTTTCCATCATAGAAATTTGGAGAGAAGAAATAAATTATGATCTATCACCCTTATCTTTTTATCCACTGTTATTAATGATCCAAACTACACTTTCAAGGAACAAAGAGAACTGAAAATAAAAAAGTTTTAACATCAGGAATGTCATCACAGCATCACAATCAGAATACTGAAAAATTAGGGTAATGTTCATATCCTAAATACTGCAACACCTTTACAAATACAATTTGATACAACAATTACCCAGAGATAGTTAATGGAGAGTCATCCTAATAATTATCAGAGATATG
Source organism: Pareas carinatus (assembly GCA_032468095.1). NCBI lineage: Eukaryota > Metazoa > Chordata > Lepidosauria > Squamata > Pareidae > Pareas > Pareas carinatus. Next base: position 108,515 of record JANHFO010003498.1, on the reverse strand, counting down.
GTATATCTATCTACATTCTCAAGCAATGTGAAATTCTTTGAACACAGTCCATATTTTGGATTCCTTGTAATTAGAGAACATTACTTGTTTATAGTCTTTAAAAATTGCTGGTTGATTTTTCCCTCTCCCAAATCTGTGAGTGGACAATAGAACCTGAAAATGCAGTGCTGTAAGCAGACAGCAGAGGCTGCATCTTATTTCCAGAGAGAAATTTCTGTCGTGCCCCCCCCTTTTTCTGCCCAGTCGAGCTACATGAGTTCACTGCCTAGCTTGCTAGGACCCTAATATCTCACAGTCAAAGTAAATTTGATGCTGGAGATTCTGATGAGTTGCTGTTTGGCTAAAAGTAATCAAGAATGAGAGGAACATCTCCCCTTCCACAATTGCCCATGGCAAATGCCTGCAGTGTTAGTTCAGTTAGCTATAGAGGGATAAGCCATTTGTTTCTTGTGACAGTTTTGTGTGTGTGTGTGTATGAGAGAGAGAGAGGCACACACATACATGCACAGGATTAAACGATACTTCCCAATCCAACTTGTCTGGAATTCTTCAAAGGCAAGAAACATTGGAGTGATATTTGTTAATATAACATCCATTGTTGGAGTTAGTGAAAACCTTTGTTTCTATCCAGGTTGCACAGGTTTTTTTCTAAATTGTTCCAAAGTCAGCAGATGCCCTTGAGATGTCAAGTACTATAGTGAATTACAAATTTGGAAACCATATTGTAACCTTTTTTGGGGGTCAAATATCCAATTATAATCAAGCATTATTTTGAGCAAAAGCAATAATAGATCAATTCATAGTAATCAGAAGCAAGCTTGCACTGTTACTGTTCAAAGAGATTTTCTATTTCCTATTCTCTATAAACTCTTATAACAGATTTAAAATGTATGTCAATATATCTCTATCTATCTATCTATTTTTGTAGATTTTCACGAGTACAGGTATGTAGGTCTAGGTGTGTTCGGGTCTTCTCCCGTGTAAGATTGAGAATATCTTGGTGACATTTCGGCAAGGTCTCACTTAATAATAATAATAATAATAATAATTTTATTTATACCCCGCCCTTATCCAGAAGGACTCAGGGCGGCTGACAGGCCAAATAAAAGCACAGTACAACAAAGAACAATAAAACCACATTAAAAACATTAAATGAGGCCAAATTAAGAAGATGGGAAAAAACAATAAAATGACATCCATCTGAATCATAAAATTAATTAAAATATTTAAAACTAATTTACCCCCCAGATTAAAACAGGAGGACTAGGAGACAGCTAGATCAAGCCAGCCTGTTGGAATAAATGGCTCTTCAGGGCACGGCGGAAGGTCCGAAGGTCAGAAATAGTACATATTGCAGGGGGGAGATCATTTCAGAGGGTGGGTGCCACCACAGAGAAGGCCCTCCCCCTGAGGGTCACCAGCCAACATTGTCTGACCAGCGGCACCCTGAGGAGGCCCACTCTGTGGGAGCGTGTGGGTTGGCGGGAGGTGTCTGTTGGTAGAATGCAGTCCTGTAGGTAACTAGGCCCTATGCTATGGAGCACTTTAAAGGTGGTAACCAACACATTGAAACACATCTGGAAGACCACTGGCAGCAAGTGCAGCTCACGCAGGAGTGGAGTTACGTGGGCACGCCCACTTGCTCCAAAAATCCCTTGCGCAGCTGCATTCTGGGCTAGCTGGAGTCTCCGGGTGCATCTCAAAGAGAGCCCCATGTAGAGAGCATTGCAGTAGTTCAGATGAAAAGTGATGAGTGCTTGAGTGACTGTTTGTAGGGAGTCCTGATCAAGAAAAGAGCACAACTGTCGAACCAGTTGAACCTGATAGAAGGCCCCCCTGGTGACAGCTGCTATATGATGTTCCAAAGACAGCCGTGCATCCCGGAGGACACCCAAGTTGCGTGCCCTTTCCGTGGGGGTCAATGTTTCACCCCTAATAGCCAGCAATGGTTCAAGCTGGCTATATCGGGACACCGGTAACTATAGTCCGCACAGCTTCCAGACACTGGGTCATCACTTCCACGGCATCGTTGGGGTGGCCTGGGGTGGAGATGTACAGCTGAGTGTCATCAACGTAATGATGGAACTCCACCCCAAAACCACAGATGATCTCGCCCAGCGATTTTACATAAATATTGAACAGGAGAGGCGAGAGGACCGACCCCTGCGGCATCCCACAAGTGAGATGCTGAGAAGTCGACCTCTGCCCCCCTGTCAATACTGACTGCGACTGGTCGAAGAGGTAGGAGCTTCTTGCTAGCAAGAAGCCAAAAGCACCAGCCTGAAGATGTTCCTTTCTCTAAACTTCACTTTCTGCTTCTTGAGGTGGTTCTTTGCTTCATGAAACCATCAGCTTATTTGAAATAATATAGCCACCACTCCATATGGTCTTATCTGGTTTTTAAAAACCAAGTAGTTAGCAGGGCTTCTATTGAGGTATAAAAAGGCAGGAAGAAAGGACACCAAGTTTAAACAAGAACAGCAGCTTTTACTGTCAGAAGGCAATCAATTAATTGAAAGTAACTCTCTTGCTAGTATACAATAAAGGTACTTCACCAGCTGTGCCATCAGTCCAGTTAGAGTCACCCAAAGGAAAAATTGACATGGAGTGATTATGAACAATAAATATCCATACCGAGTCCTTGGAGAGGGGTGTCATACAGATAGAATAAATAAATACTTCAAAAGGTAGTGAGACAAAAGTGGAGAACTACGTACTCTGCTCTGAGATTATGGAGGAACATTGGGATGTAATAAATGATTGCAATGAAATAATTAAAATATGTTTTGTAATAAAGGAACAAATCAGAAATGACGAAAATGTAGCTATAAGACATCCATGCTATTCCTTTTACATAACATGTTTTCATGTGCCAACCACCAAGAAGTGTTCGACTGAGAATTATCATTCCTCAAAGCGTCTTTTCTGGGATTAACAGTTGCCTTTGGTGTCCCATCTGGTCCTGCAATAAAACACTTCACTATCAGTAGTTCCCCAAAAGCAAACAGTATCTCTTAAAGGGCTGAGAGATGGATTTTTTAAAAAAACACAAAACAATATCGTGATTCAGTTGGGTGACACTTTAATCGGTTCCTTATACTGCCTTATACAGGGAAGAGAGTGGAAGACATATGCCATGTCCCACCTTAACTGTGCATTTCCTAGTTTGTTGGGATTTATGTCAGCACCTTAATGGGATATAAATGGAATTTTTATATGTGAATAATACTTGGCATTAATGCAAGAACTTGAGGTAGCTGCGCCATCAAGATGATTTGCATAAAGGTTTTAAAATATAAAAGTAAAATAGCTGGGCTATTGTAAATTGTCAGGCAAAATATGACACTTGGATAATAGAAAAGAGAAGAAACAAAAACTGTAGAAGCACGTGCTTTCCCAGGGGTTTAATTTTTCAGTATTAAGGTTCAGCAGGGGGCAGAGAGAAAGAAAAGCCGGGCTAATAGTGTTTGGGGTCTTAGTGATTGGTGGATTAAGTGGGTGCAGAGGGCAGTTCAACATGGAGAGCCTAGCAGCCTTTCTTTGAATCTCTCTTTCCTGCCCCTTGCTTATTATATTATAAACATCCTGTGCATGGCTAATGTATTTCAGTCATTTGTTGCCACTATTGTACTTTCAAAGAGATCTAATAAGCATGCTTTGTTACGAAAGGCAGGCTTTTGAGGGAATAAAAAAGAAACAGCTTGACCAAATGATCCTGTAAGGGTGTTTGAGACCAGGGATTGGATTAATGGGAGCAAAGCAAGCGCTTCCAGGATAGTCTGAGGACACCCTATGAAATTCTACCCATATTTAAGACTTTGAATGAAGCGGGGGGGGGGAGGGGGGAGGATGCCAAACAGATGGCCAGACTCCTTTTCTTGCATGTTGCACTTCACCAGTGTAGTTTCATTTCCAGCCACCCCTTCGAAGCATATGGAAAAGAATGTTTATAGCCTGTGGGTGCTGGGATTCGCTGTGACAGAACTGAGAGCAGAACTATAAAGTGTAACAAAGCTTCGTGCTGTGTCTAAGGGGTAGTGGCCACATACATTCTTTGTACTTGATGAGAATCATCCCAAGGGGTGCGGGGTGCACAGCAGTAAAGGAACATTTCCCAAGCCCTGCTGGTTCATTTCATTTAGAGGAGGAGAGGGAAGGCAGTTTTTCTTTGTCAATTAGACCAACAGTTCTCCCCACCCCCCACTCCTTCTATGCTTGTTCTAATTCCATCACCGGCTTCTTCAACTGTTGGTTTTTACCAGCTTTTTCAAGAGTGGAATACTTGCAGACCATGTTGTGAGGGTTCATACTGGATGTCTCTGTGTGGACTAAGCAGTTTGCCATCAACGAAGGGGTCACTTTCAAATGATTGGGGTTGATATTTGAAGGATCAATTAAATAGGTTGGTTTAGAAAGGGGGATGTTGTGAAGCTAGTATCCACCAGCAATTTCTCCTCTGAAAGGACTAGACATCAGAGAAGGTATAAAAGAGATATTGATTTTGAGAAGAATTATGTGCAAATAGGGATACATACTATTACCTGTACATTTTAAAGCTATATAAGAGAAATACATTCATTCTGAAATCAGTATTTACTACTTGAAGGCTCATTTATATACCATTTTTAAAGTTGCATATTGATTTTTAGAGAAAGTGGTTTGAAAAATTAAACTAAAGTGCAGGAATAACATTAATTAAGCTATACAGATTTATATATCCTAGATATATATGTGCCATTCAGCCATTTTTGACTTATACCAATCATATAGATAGATTTTCTCCATGATAATCCATCCCTAAATTGTACTTTCAAATTTTCCAGTGTGTACACTCATTGCCACCGTAACTGAGTCATGAAGGAATAACTCCCATATATATCTGTAAACTTGAGGTGATCATCCTAGAGCATCACTACAATTCCCCTCATCTCTTTATTATAGCTCCCAAAATTTACAGAAATATCTAGGCATCCTTCAATTCATAGGAACCTAGTTACAGAATTCTATTTTATGGGAAATTTGGCCACTTTGGGGCTTTTGAGTGAATCTACACTTGGACAAGCTGCAGCCTACACACAGGTCTATGAAATGTAATCTGTAGATTCTGAGAAACCAGGATTGTACTACTGAAATCCAGTGATCATTCAGTCATTCCATTTCTTCAGATTTTTGGATTTAGCTTTGTTTCAGATGTAGGAAATAAGAGTCATCTACAGCATAGAATACAAGAACTGTAATAGCCACTATGTAGGACAGACAGGCAGAAATCTAGCAGAGGTCATCTATGACCTCCAACTAGAAATTAGAAGACATGATTAAAACACTTTAATATCATAGTGCATGGACAAACTCAACCATAGTTTCAACTGGGAAATTGTGAGTATTGTAGACCGCTTGGACATGTCCTACTAGCTTAAATAGAAGTGGAGGAAGTTTTGGAAGCTTGATATTCAGACAAGTCAACCATCAACCAATACATAGAGATAAACAGCCTTTACACATGATTCAAAAGAGGCAATTAAAAAGAAACAAAAAAGAAACAAAAAAACCCAGAACACCACCTTATCAGCAAGCAATAGTCAGATAAGCAGGGATTAATGGCAGACAAACAATCAAGCAATAAACACAGTCTAATAAAGGTACAACCAAGGAAGAAATAACACCTCACGCATCCTGACAGGCAAAGCTACTGTATAAGAAGAGAGAAAACCCCACTGCCTTCTAGCACTAAAAATGTTATGCAGTTGGATAGCAAAATGTCTGCAAGCAAATAACCAAGCTTAGAGAGCACCAAGGACTCCACAAATTGCATTTCCCTTAAGCTCTTTCTGCAGAAGGGAAGTACTTATAAATTTGAATGGGATTTTATCTTCTGTTATACAAGGCTGAAAATTGAGGGACAATGGAAGGGGCATGGGGGTAACCATGCAACAGTTCAATAAAACCAATTCCTTTTTATTTGAGCTAAACTTTTGCGATTACAACAAAAATCCAATTGTATCTGTAATTTTACTTATTAATGTGAGGAAAAAAAGGATTTTACATAGGAATGAACCCAATAGGTTTTTCCCCTTTTAAATTTAGGAGTTAAATAGTGTCCCTCGTTCTTTCCCCTTTGGTATACTTTTGTATCTGGCAAGTGAAAATAGATACAGAATCCGATGAGAATTTTTTTTTAAAGAAAAGCTTTTCAGACTGATCAAACCAGTTGATGGTCTCTGAAGTGGCAGGATCTAATAAAGCCAAGGATGAGAGGCCAGTTTTGAAACCTAAAAACTACACTGCTGTCAGCACAGTATAGACTTCAAAATCCAAAGGAGATTTAGGCTACTCAAAATGATTTGTCTTCCCCGTCTTCAAAGAATGATGGCTTCTTTTTCATCTTCTTGCCTTGCTGTTAAACCATAGGGAATTATTGACTTTATGGTGCACTTTAAGTACATGTCCAGCAGGAAGAGAGCATGAATGCACACTGACGTTCTCTCCCTTTTGCATAGTTTCTCCATTTAATTGAAGGCAGCTTTCAACAGAGGAGAACAAAAAAGTGATAATTACACAAGTGACTTGCAATCACTAGCCAATACAGTGCATTGTGAAATATATGTGTGTTTTGTATACAAAGATACACGCACACATATTGCTGTGGATCAGACCCTCTTCTTTTTTAAACAGGATTTTTGTTATAAGATTGGTGTCCACAACATTACTGAGAATGTGTCAAAGATATACAATTGCCTGGTCTGAATGTGATGATATACAAGATTATCCAATTCCTTTGATCTGCTATCTCAATACTTTCCTTCCTATAAATGCCTTTTTTCTTCCATGATTTGTTTCAGGATTTTTTGAGAGAGTCTCACAACAACTTTGCTGCGCCAGACCTAAAATGAGACTTAAATGAGGTCTCATTCTTTCTTCATCTGTTAAATACTACATATCTCCTGAAAATTCCAGTGGTACACACCGAGAATCGCAAAGCTGTACGATTAGAACTATGCTACATTGTATATTTTGAAAGCAGTGTTCTTGATTTTATGGGACAGGTATGAGATGCCTCCCAAAGTAAGATTTCATAACATTCCTTGAGTCCCAATAGATCTTTGGGATTTCAGTGAGTACAGTAGTTATGAATTCTTAAAGCCTAGCTAGATGGAAGCACCCAGGTAACCATGGTTTATCTTGCAAAGCTACTATGGACAGGAAAGCCACAAAAAAACCCACAAAGCTATTGGTTTGCAGTAATTGTGCAAAGTAAAAACAATGGCAGAAGGCAGGGGCAACTAGTTTCAGCACTGTTGTGAAAAATCACCATCATTTAAGTTTGATTAGAATGAGATCTTTATGGGTTCTGTACTTTCTGTGCTTTCTAATAATTTGCACATAATAATCTTCCATCATTCCTTACCAGATGTTTGGAAATCCTTTCCTCCTAGGTTTGGACTTTTAATCATCCCAAGGCTAGTAGCCAATAGGTTTGACAGATTCCCTTTTTGGAATGTCTCTTTGGATATTCCATTGCTGCTTTTCCTGACTGGCTTTACTTATTTTGGCAGTATGGTTATTCTTGAGAAGACAATTTGGAGTCACTGAGTTTTTGCTGAATGTACAAAGGATGAAAGCAGAACTGCTTCAGTGTAATATACGACCAAGGTAGTCAATCTGTTCACAGATTCATTTTACACTCCATGCTTGCAACAGCAAATGTCACCATCTTATTGGTTACGAATAGTATAATATTCTATGTAAAATGTAAATTATCTTTAGAGAAAGATTCTTAGTGTGTGATACTTTATTTTATTTAACTAATTATGTGAACGAATTAAAGACTTAAAAAATTGAGGCACTGATAATAGGGTTTGAATAAAATAATGCTGGCTAAGATGCCACACAAGAATCTCGGTTTTTATTGTTTAATGACTTAATCAGCTACAAACTAAAATGTCTGCTACATAGCTTTTTCTCAGGACCCAAAGAAGTAGCTGATTTTGCATTTTAGAGAGAAAAAAAGCCCTCCACTAAGTACCTGGAACACCATGGATTTTATTTTTGTATAACTGTTTGAATGGTAATAACAAATTGTTGACAAGTTGTTGGGCTTTGTTTTGTTTTTTTGCAAACCCTTGAAAACTTTCTGGGGGTTTTTATCTTACAAATTAGAGCACATATAAAACACAAATTTAATACTGTTCTGAACTTGGTTCTGTGAAGTGGAATACAATAGTTAACAGCTTTAGCAGGGTCAATTACACATATTTTTTTGCAAAGTAGCATTGATCAGAAACCATAGCTTTAGATCCTCTGGCTATAGAAATCATAAAATATAATGATTTGGGTTCAACAGGTGACTAGTAATTGCTGTTGTTATTGGCACAACTGGAGAGCACTAGATATATACTATATTTACTGATGCCATTTTTGTAGATGGCAACACAATATCCACAGTATTTCCCAAATTCCAGAGTATGTGGAGAGGGTTTTACAGGCACCACAGTAAATTTAAATAAAAGAATTTTTCTGTAAGACTTAAGAATATAACTGTAGACTGCCCAAAAGAAATCAAGAATTTTGGTTACATAAGGAAGAAAATTCTGTAACTTCCTCTCAATGCCTCACTGACAGTTCTAAGATTGTTCAGTTTACATTAGTTTAGACTTTCTTATAATTAAGTTTAGTCTAATTATTTCTCTCTGATTCTTGACTTTCATTACTAGAGCTTGCAGATCATTGACATTTTCAATGATCAGACTAGTGTCATCATCATAGCACAGGTTATTGCTGCTTTCTCTTTCCTTTTTAAAACCATATTCCTCTCATCTTTCAGTCTCCCTTAATATTTATTCAGCATGTAGGTTAAGTAAATAAGGAGAGAGACTATAGCCTTGTCTCAGGCTAATCTGGATGCAGTCCCCTTTTGTCATGTTCTAAGGTATCCTGTCCTGTCTTTTAGTTTTTCATTAAGACAATGAGATGTTTTAGCATTTCCATTTTACTAAGGACATTCTACAGTTTGACTTGGTCAGCACAATACAAGGCCTTTCTATGGTTAGAAAGAAATTTAAGATATAGAGGGGAAACAAAAAAAATTAGATTTAAGACCCACACAATATGAACCCTATCATGGCAAGTGAAACAAAGCTTCACTAAGAGAAGATATGTTCCAACCTCAAATTCCAAAGACGGGGAAGTGCTATATTCCTTTCTACTATGGAAAGGTGAAACAGAGTAAGAGTAATTAAGCTCATTTTCATGTTTGGTATCAATTTTCCTTCCTGAAGCTTTGAGCTTTCCAGGGATAAGATAGTTCTGTTGTGCTGAGCAGAGCATTATAGCAGAGAAAAACATAAAGAATCACTTTACAGTTTTTTCTGTCCACTCAAGCCAGCAATTAGGAGTCTGGATGGGCCAGAAATCCCATTCAGAAAAACCCCTACTCCATTCAAAAAACCAGGAAAGCATAATAAAGGTGAAACTTCCAGAAATTAACAGGTAACTGGAAATCAAGCTGAAAGAAGCCCAGATACGCATTTCAAAAAGAACAATTTTGCCAAAACAGAAAGCAAGTCCTCTTTAAAGTTGTAGATAAATTTCCTGTGATGTAAGCTGTGTAAAGTACTGTACTTGTAAAAATTAAGTATTATATTATCTGAAACTGTATAAAAAACTTGTAACCATCTTCTAAAACACATACCCCTGTCCAGAGTTTTATCCTAGCGTGGGCTCTGTAATAAATACCTATTTTTTCTGATGGCCTGTTTGGAGCTTTCATTATGATGTCTATTGGATCTCAGCTGGAAACGAACCCAGCTTAAAAATTCGTCTAATACTATAATCAATATAGTCAATATGGACTTATTTTTGCTATTTTTTTACCTTTCTCAATTATCCAATATGTATGAGCAATAAAATCCCTTTCTCAAAAAACAGCTTGAACCTCTGGCATTTCCCTTTCCCTATAGGACTGTAGCCTGTACTGAATGATCCTAAACATTGTTCTGTTAAAATGTGAAATTTAGAATATTGTTTGGTACTTTGTACACTGTTGAGTCTAAGAATTAGTGATGTGTGCGCAAACACCTTGAACTAATATAGAAGGGAAAGAAAATAAATACAAAACAATAACCTATGTTGAGAACAAACTGTGGCTGATGGTAGTTTTGGTTATGGCTGGTGAAGCAATTTACATATAAAATTGGGAAATCAAAGTTTGACAATCAGAAAGGGTTATGTTTGGTTGAGGCTATTATAGAAGAATTATACCCTTTTCTAGTATGTATTTGGCAACAAATAGCATTGTGTTTAGCTTTTAAATCAACAGGGTATGGCCTGTTGCAAAATAAATGAGAGCTGCTTCTAGCATGCAGAGTAAACTGTTAGCAATTTATAATGCTGGGGAAGTGCCTTGAGCAGTGATCCTTGATATGAGAACTGAACTGTTACAAGCATGTCCCTTTTTCATCTCTTTACTTCTAAAATAACCTTCTGGGTCTAGTTGCTTTGCAGCTCTTTTTTATTGGTGCCTTGTGTTCTTTGTTTCATCAAGGGAAGCACTTGCTGCTAGTGCTATTCAGTAATTGTGTGTCTTAACAAGTTGTTTATGGTTCTTAGATTTGGAGATTCCTCAAAGGTACATGGTTTCTGATGATATTCAGCACATTTTCATGTTTGGTATCAATTTTCCTTCCTGAAGCTTTGAGCTTTCCAGGGATAAGATACGTTCTGTTGTGCTGAGCAGAGCATTATAGCCTTAGTACAGTTTCCTGTACTGTACTGTATTTCCTAATTCAATAAAATAACATAAAACAAAAGATTAAAGAATAGAAAGGAAAAAGACCTAGAAGAAATGCTTTGGTTACCCGCTTCAAGAGAGATCCCAATTATATTTAAAGTATAGCTTTATAACTTTTGTGTCACTTGTGCTGAGATGATCAACAAAACAAGCAGACAAACAAACAAACAATATATGTTAAAAATACTCAACCAGCTCAAGAATCCAAGACAAGTTCTTATTTCTCCAGGAACATAGTCAGAGGGGAAAGATTATGCTAGAGAAAGAGGGAACTATTTTTATTCCTGGTCGGTTTGATTTTGACATGTCACTTTTGACCCCTTGGTTTTTTAATGAAATGATTCACTTCCAGGGACTAGATCTGAGCACAGACATGATAACGTTCAAATGCCAATTTGGTGCTTTGGTGCTCACTTTCTCTTGGACACATTTAGGGACTTTCCCATTCAGTAAGTGAAAAATCTCTCTTACTGAATGTCCTTGATAATTATCTGGAATTAGCAGATGGCTATCACTTTCATTGTCTTTACAGCTCATAAGAATCTGGGCAATATTTTTTAAAAGTACTACCAGTTTAACACAAATAGGACCTGTGGCAAAACCATCAAAATGTGTTTTTTTAAAAAACAAGGGAGGAAGGAAGAGCAAAGCATTTGAAAAAAATATTATAAAATTTGAAAACAAACCTGACCTGAGAACTTATCTGCTAAGCTTCATATGAAATAGATTCAGAATTTTTGTTCAAGAAGAAGAAATGGAGATACTAGATGGGCACTATGTTTATCTAGGAGGTTTTGTGAAGGTGACTGTAATGTATTGAGGGTAATGTAGTTTGCTTAGTCATTGCCCTAAAGTATTTGAAACCTGCAGGCCTAGACTGACTGTCTCCAGGGATTGCTGGCGCAGGAAAATGTCTAAATGTCTATTGTCTGCCTCCTAGTGGCAACTCTGTATATAAGCTTGTTGTGCGGCAGTATTTGCTGGCTTTGTATGTGTTCCTGCTTGCTTTATATGCCTGTACTTTTCTACAATAAACCTGTTATTCTTTTTATAACACATCTCTTCAATGCCTAAGAACTGAGCATACAATGGTGATCTAGAGTGGAGAGCTGACCCTCATTAAAATAAATTTGCAAAGGTTCAGAAAGGATGCTTATAATGGTTTAGATTACAAGGGGGACTTCTTTCCCCTTGGCCCAGCATGTTTTTGGTAGAAAAGTGCTAGAACGAAGGAAAAGATGTTAGAATAAAAGTTGTCCCTGAATTTTCTAAGCAAGCACCCGATGCTTCTACAGATCACACCATGCCTACAAGTCTTCTGCTTTTAGATTTAAAATGTAGCAAAAGGCAATAATTTTTTTAATGCTTACAATACAAAGGCAAGAAAGAGTAAAGAAATGAAATAGAAAAGTGCAAAAAGATAGAAGAAAGAAAAAAATGGAAAAAACATATAAAACGATTCCTCCCTCTCTCCAGACAAGTAAAACATCACCAGAATCAGAATTTTATTTGCTAAGTGTGTCGAGACACACAAGGAACTTGTCTTAAGTGAACCTACATACATACAATAAACAACTATGATTACAAGGATACAATTAAAGATACATTCATAGACATTTGAATATATAAGATAATCACAATCATTTATATATATATGCATAATAATGATCATTTGTATATATAGGCATAGTCAACTTCTCTAATATTTCAATTTTTAAAATATTTTCTTCAGATATCGTTTATCAATAATCAAATTATAAAAACTGATAATTCTGTCTTCATCAGCAAAAGTTTATTAAGAAAAATGGTAACATATATGATTTAAACTTAATCAAATACGTCCATTTTGTATTCCAACTTCTCACTTTCTCTAAGAAATAAAGCAAAAGAAATCTCTCCTTGCCTATAAATACATCTTTAAGGCCTCATCTCCTTAATAGCTACCAGGAACCACAACATATATATTTTAACTCTGGCCAAATAAATTCACTTTATACTTTCAATATACTTTTATAAATTTAATATAGTTTTAACTAGTTTGATCCTTTAATTCTATCAAATAATGCTATAGAACCTGATTTCTTATTGTTTTCTCTTTGTCTCCTTTTAGGAGCAGCTTCAGTAGTTTAATACAGTTCTTTTATAAATTCAAAATAAGAAAGCTTTTTAAATCATTATTCTGATTTATTATTTCTTTGTTCCCTTAGTTACAAAGATTTAAACCAGTTCACAAAAGTAAATTCACTGTGGCAATCTTTGCCATATCATTCTTGTAGTTTGGAATTTTTAGTTTCATTTTCTGTTCTGTAGCATCCTTTTCCATATCACTATTGTAGTTAGCATTCTTTTTTAAAAAAAATCCATTTAAAAATTCACATTTAAATCACTTTCAGCTGTTTTATCCTTTAAAAAACTGTTCTACATTTTTTGTTATATCCGACTTTTATAGTAGCAGACATTGTTCCCAAGTATCCCTAATTTCTTCCATAACCACATTGTATTTCATTGTATTAATAGGTCTCTTCTCCTTTAATTATAATACTTAGTTCTCTCTGGTACCCTTTAGCCAACCTTCAAAGTCCCCTCTTATCACATTTTTACTTTCTAATCAACAAAACTTTCTCACAGGAGGATTTCTTGCAGTTAATTTCAGTATCTTCATATATTCTTTGCAGTTTTCTTTTTAATCTTTAAACTTACATAACACTTTTATCCAGGAAAGAGGGAAGCTGTCCCAGTGTGATGCAAGTTCTTAACAACCATAAAATCATTAATACCAACCTTCTAAAGTAGTTAAGGGAGAAAGTAGATAATGTCTGAAAGTGCTGAACTGTGGTTTAGGCAGGATGATTTCTCCTGGGCTCCCAAAACTCTCAAATCTGCTGGAAATCACAATTTTTAATTAATTCCTTCATGGGGAGATTCTGTGTGGGCCAAACCTGTGGGTAATCCTAGCCCTCTCCTTGATCCAGAGAGGAGATCAGAGTTGTTGATCCATTCACTGGCTTCTCTTTTCACCATGGCCATCATCTCTGCTCTCACAAAGCTATCTTCACTCTGCCAGTGTTCCCCAGAAGGCCAGATTGCTGGTTGATTAGTCTCCTCATCCACAGTCATCCAAAGACTCTGAGGAAATGAAAACAATATACAGCTGGAAGCTGGCACTCCCCCCCCTTTTGCATTGCATTCAGAAACCTGCTTTTCAAAAGATAATAATGAAATAATTCATGAGTACCCCCAATAGCATTTGGAAGAAGACATTTTAAACATTGGATGACTTGCTTTGTGTAATATTTCTTTGGAAGAGATCTTTGAAATTAAACGCCTCTCAGTCAGCTCCAATATTTGTGTCTTTAACATTCAGATTTATCCAACAGAACATTTTCTTTGGGAAAAAAACCAGAAGATAATTTAAGGATTGCTATTTTTATTCCAAATGCTAAATGAGGACTTGGAGAATACAGTTAAAAAGCTTGAAGAAGAAAGTGGCAATAACATTTAAAACCTATATTTGTTTGTCATAGATTGTGTCATGAGTTTCCTCATTATTAGATTCCATTCCTTATAGCATTTTTCAAGTATGCCTATGTTAATACCTACAAGCACTTATACAAATACATACCTACATATCAAGTGAAGACCTACATCTAACAATGTAGGTTCTTTTATTTCATGAAACATTCTGGTAGAATTAACTGGTTTGACTAGAATAAACTGATTTTAAAAAGCCACAAAACAATGCAAACTCCCAGAAAAAAAATGCAAATGAAACAAATTTCACTCGCTGGAGAGTTGGAATGCATTTATTAGGAAGTTATTGTCCTGTGAAATCGCTTGATTTTTGTTGAGAATTTTATGAGCAACTGATTGCTATCAGTTATCAGAGGTGATCATCTCTGATATAGAGATATAGTGAAAGATACGGTAGGTGTTCCATTCTAGAGGTCCTCAACCCCCAATCCATGGACCAGCACCAGTCCGTGGCATGTCAGCAATTGGTCCAGGCAAACAAGCCAAGTCCCATGCATGGGATGCAGGCAACATGCAAAACCATGGCCCCTCTAGTCCATGGAAATTTTTTTCCCATGGAACCGGTCCCTGGTGCCCAAAAGGTTGGGGCCACTGTTGTATTCCATACATCAGAGACAGATTCAATAATGTGCAAGAGAATCTGAACATGATCCCTTTTGCCAAAATACTCTTCAGATATTTTCTATAAATTTTCATCTTCAAATGCTCTTCCCTTGATACAAGACATTATCATAATAATCCTTAGCATTTATGCAGCGTTTAAGAGCATTAGCAGTTCACTGGGTATATTATATTGGGCTCAGTCTTCTTCTCAGCTGTTTACTACTGTTTAAGTACAGACTGCTTGTAGAAGGGGAAGAAACCCTGAATGGTGGTAGAAATGGGTTTCTTTAGTGTTTTCCTTCTTGCTATATTAGCTCAAACTGCTATTTCTCAACATATTGTCCCCAATAAAGCATGTATTTGTATTTGTATTGTATTTATTAAATTTCTATACCGCCCTTCTCCCCAAAGGGACTCAGGGTGGTGTACAGCCAATAAAACAAATAGCTATACAATTAAATATACAAATTTAAAAAACTATTAAAACAAAATATTTAAGATGGCTGAAAGTTTAGAAAAACCAATATTAAAACCAATTGAAAACCAAATTAAAATTTAAAATTCGAGATATTAAAAGTATCACAGGGGGAAGGTGTGAACTAGGCCAAACCAGCTTGATTAAAAAGATGTGTTTTTACTGCACGGCGAAAAGCACGGAGGTCGGAAATAGCTCGAATCTCGGGGGGGAGGTCATTCCAGAGGGTGGGTGCTGTCACAGAAGGCTCTCCCCCTGGGGGAGAGGAATGTAACATTGATAGGCTTACAGCAGACCAATAACCTCTGAAGAGATTATGTTAGCAATCAAACAATTAAAACTGGGGAAGGCACCAGGAATGGATGGTTTAACGGCTATTTACTATAAAAACTTACAAATTGAGATGTTAGAACCACTTAAGGAACTATTTAACAAAATACAGGCTGGA
>JANHFO010003498.1:47010-68893 GCA_032468095.1 Pareas carinatus | reverse complement strand
TATCTATCTATCTATCTATCTATCTATCTATCTATCTATCTATCTATCATATTCCATCTCTTCCTTATGATCTCAAGGTGGCATCTCTGAAGGTTTTGTTTCACAACCCTGTGAAGTTGACTGGGCTGAAACCAAAGGCCTCACCACTGAGTGAGCTTTATCTTGAGTTGGTCTTAAATTTGGTTATCCCCTAACTAAATCCCAAACCCACACCACCACACCGCACTGTCCGTTAGGATAGTTATCTTCTTCGAACATGCTAAGAAAACTCACAAGTTCTAAGATTTGTTTCTGATTATATGAGACACAAATGACAAGCCATCAACAAGCACATTGACTGCCAATTACAAGGGAAGAAAAAGGACGGTGTTAGGTGGAGCTGCAATCCATCCCAGCAAAGTAAACTATTATTATATAACGTAAATTAAACCTGACTTTGTAAAACTCTATAAAATACTAAAAGGAGAGAGGGGGAGAAAGAGAAAAGCTTGAAGCAACAGTTCTTTTAATATTTGGCAATTTCCTTTCAATAGATCCAAATGCTCTTTTTTTAAATTGTGTCAGATGCTTAATTCTAAGTTGTTGTTGCTTTTTAGTTACTTTCTATGCTGTTTATCACCTTTGCTCAATTCTGTATTTCCCTGAGTTCTTGTTGAAAATTATGGCTTTGGCATTATTGTTGTCTTTCTCTCACCCCCTCTTCCTCTATGTAAAAGCTGACTTGCTTTTTAGGCACAGTTAAAGAATTCTTTGTTATTAGCTGAGCCATACAATTGAGGGATGTTTTTTTTAAAAATCCAATGTACTACTCTCTTCATTCTTGCTTACTGTGAAATAATAGAAAGGCAGAGTTTTGCAATTCATAACCTTGAAGTGCTTTGAGGAGTTTCACCTCCAGGGCTCAGAAGCGGAGCATTTGCTAACATCTTAGAGAGAGAAAAGGCAATAAACAATATGATTTTGGATTCTCGTGATGCCTTTTAAATGAAACGATGGGAAAGCGGCAACTAAAGGAGAGATTTAAATAATTACATAATTTAAAATACATGGAATAGAAAAACAGCTACTGGAAGAAAGCATGCAGTATTTAATCATTATTTAAAGGTCTTTGGCAGTGAAATCCTATGAATTATTATAAGGTCTTCTAATGGATGACTGCTTGATAGTAAAGGGGGGGAAATCTGCAAATGGCAGTGGAAAAAAATAACAGGTAGCGACTCTTATCAAGCATGTCAATTTGAACCCTCACCTAATTTGATACGAGAGATGCATATATAGTTTTTGTTTTGATACTGTAATATAAAAAAGATAGGGTCTGGATCTGCAAGAAAATATTGCAGTATATTCTATTAACATGCCTGCACCTCTTCAGAAGTCAGCCTAGTAGCCATTCTGAGAAGTTCAAACATTCATATTTAGTTGTGCTTTTGATATTTGACTAAAAAAAATCTTCCTGCTCCCCCCCCCAGATATTTGAATATTGCTGGGAAGAAAATCACATCTTGGAGAACAGAGGACCCAGAATTGTCTTGTGTATCTTAATTGATTAAAGAGAATTACTTTCAGATATGTGCCAATATCCACAAATATTAACCTGACTATCAAACCAGTACTTGGCCAGTTGTAAGTTTTTATTCTTGCGGATGCATCCGTCTTTTGACAGGACCCAAGTTTAGATATCCTCCTGTTAGCCCTTTCTCATCTGAGCTGACTATTGAAAGGAATGAAGCCAGTAATTTGAGCTGAATTTAAAACATGGCGTGAAATATATGGAAGAATTGCCCAATTTTTCCTTCTGCTAACAGGACTGTATTTCTTGACACCTTGAGCAGAAAGTACATTGGCAACACAATTTTCTTTGGAATCAATTAGTATATAGACTTTGAAGAAATGCAATATTTTAATTGTAAGCAATGGAAATTAACCTGAGCAAATTGTGGTTACTGCTTATCTTCTATAGGAAGACACCAACTTCAAATTTTAAGTGCATTCGCCTTGTTTTAGTAGATTGTAATTTAGTTAACACATTTCCTGGTGTGGAGAAAAATATATCACAGCCTTGGGATATGCGGAAGAGAAGGGGAGGGGGAATTGATAAGTCCAAGTTATGTGTGAACCATATTAAAAAGTTAATTACTAGCAAAGATGCAGAAACTTGGGCTTTATTAAATTATTAAGTGTGACCTTTGGTCCCAAAATGTTGGCTATGTATGTGTTTTTAGTTGTCTGTTGTTTGATTAGCATGTTTGAGCCCAGCCACTGTGATTTGTAAATGATGGTTTATGACATTGTGTATGAGGTGTACAATAAAATTCTACTGCTTGTTCAGAAACTATGGTTGCAACTACACATGGCATTATTACTGTATGTGAATTCAGCCAATGTGTAAATCCTCGCATACTGGGAATACCTGCTGGCAGTATATAGTTATTACTCTCACTCCCTATTACTGCTAACATCTCATTTTAAAAAACACTGAACTACTTACTATTTTCATCTGCAAGCACTGGAAATAGAATCCCAGTCATAGCTTTTTTGAGGGGAGGGTGAGGGGGGGACAGATTACTTCTGAGGGAGAAATGCAAAAAAATGCCAAGCCAATTTTCCTTTCTCAAGGTAAGCTTATAGCGATTCAACTAAGGGTCAGGTTGGCAAAATGAGAGTTCAAGAAAACCCCTGCTCTGTAGTCATGTCACTGGGCAGAAGACTGGAGCCCAATTCTATTTGTATGCATGCCTGGTCAACCCTATGATTTCTATTATGACTGCCCTAAGAGAAGTTAGATGGATGTTTTGAAGAAACATCAACTGTTTCTTCTTTTGATATGCTGCAAAGGCAGAGAGAGTCCATCAGTTGTTTCCCTGAGCTATTCATTTCCCAGATGTACCTTTAAAATGCATACCTTTAGACTCCAAACATAAATCAGGTTCATTTCCTCTTTGCCTCCATCTATTCTGCCAACACCCCGCCCCATCTCCCTTTGGCCTCGCATAACACACATGCAACAAAATGAAGGAAGGCTTGCCCTCCATAATGCTGTTGTCAGTTCTGATGAGCAAAGGCCAGCATGATGGCAACATTTTTCTGTCCTGGCAAAGAAGATCCTAAATTCTTAGATTAATATTGCAACAGTTGCACTAAGTGAAACTACTTAGACAACAAAGCATTTATCAACTAAACGCTGCCACCTACTGAAGTTTTGCAAGCAGCCCAGATGATTGGAGAAGATCATAAATTCTCTCTGTCAGAAGCATATGGTTTTTTGCTGAAACCTCTCCATAGCGAGAAATGGCAAGAAGAAGAAAAAGGAATGGTAACCCACAGAACAAAGTGAGACATCTCTTTCATGCAGGCTGTTTGGAACATGTCAGGCTAAAATTCTGAGAATGAAATTCAAACAGAATACAGTGGGATGGATGTGTGTTTGTGTGCACATGTGTGCATGTGTGTGTGAGAGAAAGTTTTTGATGTTGTGGAATTGTGGCTTTTGATGTTGTTGAATTGTCAAGTATAGTAGCTACAAAATCTTCTCTTCTGTAGTGTAAAGCTGGCTGCTGCATAATATAAATTTCAGCTCTCGTATATTAAGGGCCAGCATTTCTATCTCAATCACGTCACAATTAAAAAGAGCAAAAAGCAACTTCTTTTTGCTTCATAATAAGCATATTTCTAAAATAAAAATATTTCTGAATATTGTAATGTTTTACAAAAAAAATTTAGTCATTTTTTTGCTGTTCCATTTTTTTTAAAAAAAATCTTGTTAAACATTTCTTTAATTAAGGATTGCAAGAAACTTACCTGGTGCTGCAAAACCAAAGCAAACAACTTAGATCAGAGAGCACCAAGGACTTACAGATCAACCCTAAATAATATATATTCTCTTCTATTAAGGGTTTCGAAATAGCTGAAAAGCAGTTAAGCAATTTACAAAAGTGTTTACAAAAGGAAGTAGTCAAACTTTGAATCTTTTAAAGGGTATGACTGCAGTTTGAGCAAGATGGCTATTCCTTAGTATCCCAGATTTATAAATTCAAGATTGCTGCCTTGCAGTTTCCTTGTGAGGAGCAAATGTCTGGAGCACTTGTGGGCAATCTCCAATCCAATCCTTGTCTAGAGAAGTTTGAAAAGCTGGTCTACATGTCAGCTCTTCTTTCTACTGCTTTTCATAAAACCACCATTAACCCACCATTTCTTACTTCCAACGTTAACATCCAATATACATGAGAAAATATTCTCTATTTACAAAAATACTGTGGGCAGCTAAGAAAGCAAAGAAATGGATCACTAAATAAATCAACCCAGAGTTCTCATTCAAGTTAGAAATGACCACGATCAAAATATACAACTTTGGACACATTATAGGAAGATCTAGTGAAAAAGGCTGCAATGTTTGGAAAGGTGGAAGGAAAGAGAAGAAGACCAGCAGTAAGATGAATGGAGTCAGTTACAGTGATGATAGGTGCATCATTGAAAAACTTGAAGGACCATAATTAGAGGCAGATCATTGTAGAAAAAAAATATCTATATGGCTGCTATGAGTTGACATCAACCTGATGGCACATAATCCATTAATAATCAATCACTTCAATGGAATTTATGATGTTTACTTGTTACACATTCAAAGGAGATTAGCTACCTGTGGATTTATAATAATGATAAAAGTAGAAATTTATATTCAATCAACTTTTGGGGAAAGGGTAGAGTTGGACTTCTAAACAGAGTATTGGAGATAAGAGTTCTGCTGGATTGATTTCAATCTGATCCAAGGATACATATTTGCTTGAATTGTGTACAAAGGAGAATTTACAATTCTCCAAACTGAGTTACTGGAAAATACCATGGAGTGACATGGAGATCATCCCAGGTGTATGACACTGACTTTAAAAATTGCAGGCATGTTCCATCAAGGATATTTCTCTCACATTTGATGAAAATATATTGTATTTTTCCAGCATGGAAGAAGTAATTGCCCCAGAAGAAACATTTTCCTCAGAGTAGTACATCTGCTTCTATTTCAAAAGCTTAAATAAATGGTGATACAGTCAGTGTGGTAAGGATACTCATACTCATACAACAGTTGGTTAACAAGAGGATTGGAGGAAAATAACCACCAAACAACTTTCTTCTCCCTAGATTGACTCATTTAAAGAACCTTTCTTACTCTACTGGGAAATACTCTCTTCCTCTCTGTGCAAGTCAGTGCTAGGAATAATAATTCCTTTACCTTTCTAAAATGGTATGATGACATTATGACTACTATTCTCTTTGTAGAAAGCTTAGCACTAGGAGATGCTAAGGAGAAAACTCCATTTTTTTAAAAAATATTGCCTGGAAAAGTCATTGGCTTACTTTCATTATCCAAGGGATAAATGTTTTTTTTTCTTTTCTGACACTCAAGAGCTGCATGATCCTCATCTTGGATTATCCTTTACCCCTTTAAGCCTTCAGCTTTACTAAGATTGGAATGGCTATTTCAGAGAGACCAGGGAAAGTGTTTTGTTGATGAGGATTTTATCGGCCCTAATATGGAATTCAGGAACCATAGATCTGGGAGAAAATGATAACAGCAATTCCACAAGAAAGTCCAAGGGCAATTCTGACACAATTTCAGTGATAGCTTTGGTATTTTCATTCGGAGAGAACAAAGGGATATTCAAACAGTTATTTCAGTGTAGAAAAGAACTCGTTACCAGATCAAGTACAAATTTAGTATGTCTAATTTTAGGAGTTTTTCTTTCAAGACTTAAAGCTAAATTTGACCTTCTTTCTGTCCATCCAATTTTCCCATCCATTGAAATCAACACATTTATTTAAAAAAACCCTACAAAATATAGGTGTAATAGAGCAATATGAAATGCACATGACACTATATGTTTAGTGTTAATTGTATATATGTGATATACACTTTTTTTACCCAGTGTTGTTACTTTTTGTAGCCTTTATTATTATTTCTGCTTTGTGTATTTTTTATTTGTATATTTTATTTTATCTTATCTTTTGAAATCAATAAAAAAAATTAAAAATGAAAAAATATACTTAACATTGATGAACTGGATTTCTACTGATCTGTACACCAGAGGGGCATCTTGGCTTGATGAGTTGGTTGATCAGAAACTTTGGTTAGAAACATTGACCTTGTGTTTCTAGGTTCTGATAATGTCAGGCATCTTGTTGGTTTATTTATTTATGCATAGATTTAAAAATGCCCAATTCCCAGGGACTCGTGTGTTTACACTATAAAAAAGAACAATAAAATAAAAGACCACACTTGGAATACTACATCCAGTTTTGGTCGCCATGATATAAAAAAAGATGTTGAGACTCTAGAAACAGTGCAGAGAAGAGCAACAGGAGACTGGAGGCTAAAACATAGGAAAAATGATTGCAGGAATTGGGTATGTCTCTTTTAATGAAAAGAAGGACTAAGGGTGACCGGGTAGCAGTGTTCCAATATGGACTAGAAGACCTTCAAGGTCCTTCCAACTCTGTAATTTTGTTAAGAAAAACAGAAACCATGCCAAACCAAGCCAAACCTTAAAAGAACTCATCATCACACTACCCAAGATCTAGGAGAATAATTCAGTTTTTAGTTCCTTCTAGAATGTCACTAGTGTGGGGGCCATATGTACCTTTGTGGCATTCCGCTCAAGAGGGTAGATGCCACAATAGAGAAGGTACATTTCCATAGTCCCACAAGATAACTTTGTTGCATCTACTCTGTGGTATTTTATCAGGCAGAAATTGTTCCTTCAGACCCTTGATCATCCTACATTTCATGCAAAAGGCTGAAAATAAAATAGTATCCATCATATACTGAATACCCTGAAAACTGTTCAGGGATTTTACATTATCTTTAGAGGAACTGAAAAAAATATTTCTATTCCACTCTTTTCCCATCATACGCATATGCAAAAAAAATAAAAATTTAAGGTTTCTCTATGTACAATACAAGTATAGAATATAAAAGTATCTCTGTAAAGGGCCTTTCCAAAGTGTCTCTGGGCACGCGGGGTCTCTGTGTGTTTTCCAAGAGTGTTTGCATTTTTATACTCTGTAAATAATGCTATCAGAAAAACAGGAGATTGGTCCCTCAGTACAAGGACATGCTTCAGGAAATTATATTAACCTTCTTTTATGTGGAGCATTCTCTTAAGAGTAGGCCACTACTATGCTGTTAAATCTCTTAAGGAAGCAATCTAAAATGACAACCAATAGCAACCAGGAATGCCCAGGAGACAAAGAACAGAACTTAAATTACTTCAGTGCCCTAACAACCTTTCCCCCAAGTATGAATCAATAACATAATTCATTCCAACTCATATTTTAGACTTTAGGCTTAATTCTTGTTCTTGCCTCAGTTCTTACAGCTCACACCTCACTCTCCTTTGCTCCCTGCCACCCTCTTTGTAGCTGTGTCAGACTGTCCTTCTGCCTTTTCTTTTCTGTGTATTTCTTAATGGAGCTGAGGCACCTTGAGAACAAGGGGATGTTTTCAAAGGAGAGAGACTTGTTTGACTGAAGCATTGGGTCAGGAGTAAACAAATCACACACTTTTCTCCTCAAAAGGAGAAAAATCTCTTTGGTTATTGATTGCAGATATTTTACAAAGAAGAAGCAATGAAAATATACATTTGATGTGTAAAGAACTCATGCATTTTCTCCCTCAGTGTTGTAAAAAAAAATTAACTCTTTGAAATGGCCTCTTAGATTTTTTTTAAAACAGAGTGATGGATAATTGTTTTCCATGGCAGTCTTAAGCTATTTGTCTCCTATGCAAGAACTGGGTAGAATAGCTGTCAAGACCTCAGCTTATTCTTCAGCTTTCAGACAATGCTGGATAGATGTTCAGTCTGGATGACGATTACCACAGTCACTGATTAGATACTCCTGTTTTTACTTTCCTTGGGTGGTTCTCTGAGGACCCATGTGTTTTGTGTTTCCATTGATAGACCTTTTGTATGAGACCCAATTCATTGATTGTCCACTTGGCACCTTCTTATTCAGGTCCACCTATTGAATTAGGAACACAGTTTCACATTTCTTTGTGTAACTTAGAGTATAAAGGGAAACGGGTGGAAGCTTTGTTAATTCTGGTGAACTTGTTCAAGAATAAAAGCTCAGCTTTTCATGGAGCCATCAAAAAAAAGAAAGAAAGAAAAGGATGGAAGGAAGGAAGGAAAGGAAAAGAAAGGAAAAGAAAGAAAGAAATTTCTTGTCCACAATGGGACAGGGAATCCAGCAGCCCAATATTAAATGTCTATAGAGAAAAGCAATCACAGTAAAAATGGTGCTCCAGCCAGAGGGAAAAGTGTCCAATTGCCTACAATGAAATACAGTACATCATGTCAATCATACAACTCTCCTTGTATAGGCAGTCTGGAACATGCTACTTTTGATGCACAGCAAGAGTTTGTCATTATAGAGGCCTGGAGGTAAGTTGAGAATGTCTTCATGCATCCATGTCCTCAAGAAATAGTGACTTGTCTTCATTCTGGTGCAAACAAAATATGCAGATGAGTCCAAAGAGATAGTATTTTCTAGATTAAGATCCACCTTGCCTCTTGTCTCCCCAAAACTGGACTATGCAATAGATCACAACTGAGAACATTTATAGAAGTTTATCTGCTTCAAATTATAAACTTATTGTCCAGATCTTGTGAGATTTTCTAAAGCCAATCAAGATTAGGATTTGTCATGTCAGACAGATTTATCTATCTCTATTCCTGCTGTTAGGCTAGAATTTAATACCAGCTGAGTTCTCAGACTGGTAGAATATAATAAAAAAAACCTGAACAGAAGATTATTACTTACTTATTACTGACTTACTGACTTTATTTCAATGCCATTTTCTAGCAAACTTTTTATGTTATTTTAAATATAGCCTTTATTTAGTTCTTCCAATCAGTTCAGATGGATCTTTTATATAGACTGATCTTTACATTGATCCTGTGGAAAGATAAGCACTGACAGGATTCTTGTTTATTTATAAGTTCTACAAATGGATGGTCAAAATACATACATCTCTCTCTCCCCACCTTGATTTTTTTAGGTTAGGGGAAAATGGAGAAAAGACATAAAACGATATTGGCGTTATCCAGATGATCAATGAGAGTCAATGCAGTGTAGTGAATAAGACACCAAACTGGAAATTATGGGACCATGATGTCTAGTCACACTTTAGGCATGAAGTCAGCTGGGCTAATTACTCTCAGCCCTAGGAGAAAGGTAGTGCAGGCCACTTCTGAAATCTTCTCAAGAAGACTGCAGGGACTAATTCACAACATCTTCAGGAGTTGACATTGACTTGAGCACACACTCACAAAAAGAAATAATACTTTTTGCATACAAAATATGAAATATCTTGGTGGCATGAAAACTGTTTGTTGGCAAGCTTCTATGAAGGCTGAGAGTCTTCCCAACACTAAGCAAAAGTGAATTGGCAGAAAACTATAATAATGGCATGAAATTGTCTCCATTGATAATCCTATCTTGCATCTAGTGTTTATGATTCAAGACAGTGCAATCACCTGGCTTCCTTCTAAATAGCAACAAGTTCCATTTTTTTTTAAAAAAGGGAAAATATACTCCTTAATATTAGAATTACTAAAATGTGTTTCATTTAAGGGTTGTGGACAAGATGAAGGTCCCATCATGGGAAATGGTGAAAACAGATATTTTGGGTGTGTATTTGAGCTGAGATTAGGTATAAATAAGAAAGGGTCCAGAATGTCCCTTTAGAGTGTATTTCAGAGAATACGAGGACACTGCTCTGAGGACTCCCTTTCATAAGTCAAGTAGATTTAAGTCTGAAAACTTTAAAGTTCTAGAATCTTTGGTCAACATTGCAAGAACTGTATTGATAGATAAGCAACATAGAAAATTATTTAGAGCCAACAATCCTCAATCTTTCAGCTTACAACTTAGTAATGTCATGCCTTAATTAGACATAGAATTTTGATTTGGGCTTTCCAAATCTGTAAATATGAATTTGATTCTGGGAAACCAAACTTTTAATGTCATAAATCAATAATGTTGCCCAGGAACCAGAGAGTTCATTACAATGATCCAGCTGCTGGTACCAAGAGCATTTTCCGTACATGTTCTTGAGCATCTTACACCTCCAGGGCACTAAATGAACATCCACACTCCTCTGAATAGCATTGGGTGAAAAAGCCTTCCTGTCTTGGATCTATTCATTTTATAATGGCTCTCCAGCTTCTATCACACCTTTTTGACTTGACGTGCCTGGGAAAATGAGGAGATGGAACACTGCAAGCTTGTCTAGCACTCTTTAATAGTACCAGTATTAAATCTTCAGATGGTAACTGAACATGTGTGGGGAGGGAATGACATAACTTCAACTGGAACACTGTAGCTGTCTTAGTTACATAGAAGAGAAAGAAGGAGAATGAAGTCTGTAGGTGGGAGAAAAAGCAAGGATTACTTGTTTAGAAAGACAGCAATTTTAATGGCAAATAATGTCTTTGGCAGGATATGGCACCGAACCTCCTTGCCTGCCTGCATCTTTTATAAATTGAATTGTGACTTTTTATGGATGGCTGAGAGTGATGCCTAGGGAAACTGAACCAACAAGTAGAATCAGCCTGGGTGTAAAGAAATGGAAGTGCACTTTCTTGCTGATGGATTAGTAAACCACAAAAGTATCAAGATCTCATTAATGCAAAATTTTTAGACTATGGCTCGTGGGGATGGGGAAGTGCTCCAGAGAGACAGAAAGATGTGCGGTATTGTCAGTGTGGCCTCCTAAAGCAATGGATCATGGGAAAAGAATAACCTTCTGACTATTCAGATCACTTTTCCCTGGGGAATACTGATGTTTTTACTTACATACAAACCAGGAAGGGGGAAATGTGAAAAATGACAGTTTAACCTAACTTTTGACTACAGCTTTTCTGACCTGGCATCGTAGATACAGAAATAAGCCAATTACTTACACTCCATATGCTTTAGCTGCAAAATATGGATGATTCATAAGCATGGACTTTAAGCTGGCACATTTCTGATTAGGGTATATTTTGAGAGCTAGTATCTTAGCAATGGTTCTCAGCACCCAGATCTTTCACTGTGTTTTACATTTCTTTCCCTTAGCATAAAGAATAGATCAGAGGGATTATTCTTGCTTCTGTGCTATGTAAAGAGGCACATTCGTAATGAAACTTCAGGGGCCAGTTTCCCTGGAGTTCTATAAGCAAATTCTTCTTGGGCAAAGTTACTCTCAGATCAATTACAACCTCCTGAAAAGATTGTCCCAATGTTGAGCTGTTTTGGACAACATAAAATAATATGCTTCAAATCCTTGTTAGGAGATGCCTGTAAAAATTCATAGCACACTACTAAATACAGCAGATCCCATTTTAATTCATTTTGTTCCTTCTTAGCATGGAAGATGACCAGTTTACCAATAGAGAATTGAACTGAAAACATTTAGGATGAGAATTCTTCATGAAAGATATTGTCAGTTCTTTCCTAGGGAAAAAAACCCCAATAACGGTCCCCCAATGGAATAACATGGGCTTAGTGTTCTCATTTTTTGTTTCCCTCAAGAACATGCAAGACTGTTTGTCTGCATAAAAGCCAGTTAACATTATATACAACAGAAAGAGATTATGAGTGGTTTTTTTCCTCATACCAACTTCTGACCTCTCACCAAACATTTTAAATTATTTAATCATTCAATTTTTTTATTAATTTAATGTACACAATGGAATAAGAATTCGACTTTCTGGAATTATTTGGATTTAGACATCATTCCTTAGCATCTAGCATCCTTGAGCATAAATATGCTTCCAAGTAATCATTACTTCTTTCCATCCCTGATTGTTATGCCTATTCTATCTTAAAAAAACAAACAAACCCTCAGCCTTGAGCCACCAACAATTCAGTAGTAAAATACAAAGAGTATAAAACCTGAACAGTGATCAACAGATTATGTCAGCATGAGACTATATTTGAGTATCAAGTATGCACATTCTTTGCAAATGATTCTTCTGAATTTCACAATAGCCATATCAGCGGGCTTGCATTCATTTCGAAAATGACAGGCCGTGAAAGTGAATAAATTCAGAGATAGGGCAAAGAAATAGCACAAACAACTTTATTCATATCTGGATCAGCACTAATTTCAAGAATCCAAATGCATTTGTTTAAGATAAGGTTGTAAAGAAAATTTAGCACAGTAAAAATAACAACTATTTCCTAACTATCTTAGACTAGAATTTTGTCATCTGCAACCATTATAACTTTGCCAGCTGGGAACGATCATCAACACATCTAGAAGGCATGGTTTGACAAAAGCAGTTTTGGAGGTGCTATTGAAACCCTCAAAATATCCATTCACGCTTGCACAGTATTTTACAAAAACAATTCAAATGTGCATGTTTATATTTCATGGCATGGTCGTTTATTGAAGGCACAAGCAAGAAACATAGAGGGCTGGTCCTTCTGTAGCTATTGTATTTATCCATGACGACCCAGTGGAAGCTGCAAATTCAGAAAAGCCCCGTATGAAGCACTCAGAATTAGTAACAGAGGAAGCGTTTCTTCATTATTCCCTTCTTCTGAATCATCAAGGTATCTCTCGCTCATGCTGACAGCTGATAAAAAGAAAATACCAGCATTTGCTCACACTGCAGGCTGATAGCATTCACATCATACACCATTTGTTACTAGGCAACTGATTAAATATATGTGCTGGCCCCTCAAGCAGTGCTTGCAATTAATTAACCAACCCATTTTCATTTTGACTTCCTTCCCCCAATCCTTTATGCAAATTAACAGTCAAAGGGTGCTAAGTGTTAAGATCTCAACTCACCAGACATCCTGGAGCCCACAGGATTGAAGCTCCCTCCGGTCTGCGTGGGTTGGGCTGTAATAGAAAAAGAGCAGTTTGCATTGATTGACTGAAGCCCCAAGTTAAAAAGATAGCAGCAGAGTTTTGCAGCTACTGGTAGTTTAGTTGAGTATTTTGTTCAGAGCTCTTCAGTATCGTGCCTCATTATTGTGACTACATGTTTCATCTGGCAACGAAGGTGGGATTAAAAGCATAAAGAACATGGATGGCTGATTGAGCAAACAAGAGTAACTGCAGCCTGGTAAGCAGCAAAGACTGACTCTGAAAATTTAGAAATGGTGGCAAATTTAACATTGGTGCCATTCGATGCAACCAAAGAAAATTGGGATGCATTTATGGACCGGTTTGACTTTTTTATTGATGGCCAGGATTTATCGGATATATCGGAGAAGAGGAAAACAGGAATCTTCCTGGGTAACTGTGGCCAGGAAGTATTTGACATAGCACAAACACTTGCAGAACCAGGCACACTTAAGGAGCTATCCTGGAAGGACTTAATGGGGAAATTGCGGGAGCCCCAGCCTCAGTAAAGACTGGTGCCACAGTCTATCTAGCAGAAGCAACCACCTCAGATGAGGAAGGCAGCAATTCTGATGGAGACAGAGGAGTATTCCAGGTAGCAAAGAAACAAGGTAACCCTCTGAGACCGTGCGGAAGCTGTGGGGGGAACCACCTCAGATCAGTGTGCCATTTCAAGGATGTTTTCTGCCGTCGCTGTGGTAAAAAAAGGCACCTCACTAGAATCTGCAGAACGGCAATTCCAGTAACTGCAGCATAACAACAGCAGCAGCAGCCCTACGACAATAAAAAAATATTCTTGGCTAAGCAAACCAGAGGAAGGAGACAACTCAGTGGTCACCGATCTACCCACAATGAGCAAGAAACTTTTAAAATACAATCAGGTGCGACCGGGAGATAACAAAAAGGAAAAATCCAAGCAGAAGTGAAGATTTTTGGGTCAAATTGTAAGATGGAAGTGAACTCCAGGTCTAGGAAAACAATAATTTCCTGGTCTAGAATTAAGCAACTATGCCCCTCCTTTAGCAAATTCAGTTTGAAACAACCAAATACAAATCCGAAGGACTACCAGGGAAACAAAATTCCTGTTTTAGGGGAAGCAAGGGTTCCTTTGGAATACAAAGAATTCAAAGGCAATCTGAAATTAACTGTTGTAGGAGGGCAGAGTGTCACATTATTAGGACTGAATTGGTTTGGGTCATTAGGACTACAAATAACCAGAGTCAACCACATCATAAGCCAATGGAGCAATGACCTAATAGAAGAATTCAAAGATGTTTTTGATGCATCACTAGGCAAGCACCGGGGCACCCCAAGATCAATCAATTTCAACCCTAAAATAGTTCCCATTAGATTAAAGGCCAGGCGGGTTCCATTTGCCCTTAGACCTAAACTGAACAAAGAATTGGATAAGCTGATCAAACAGGGTGTGCTAGTTCCTACTGATCATGTGAAATGGGAAACTTCCATCATCACACCATTAAAAGGAGACGGTTCTGTGTGCATTTGTGCTGCTTACAAATGTACCTTGAACAAACCTCTCCAACAAAGTGCTTACCCCGTCCCTATTATCCAACACTTGCTGCATTCATTGAGACTGGGAAACATTTGCAAAACTAGATCTTGCACAAGCTTATCAGCAGTTGCTGGTAGATGGCGCTGCTGCCAAGGTCCAGACTATTGTGACACAAGAGGCGGGGGGGCTTTAAGTGTACTAGGTAACAATTTGGAATTAGTATTGCCCCAGGAATATTTCAAAGTGTTATGGAGAGATTGTTATATCAAATTCCTGAGGTAATACCCTATTTTGATGATGTTTTAGTCACAATATCAAATAGAGAAGGATTAGAATTGAGGCTAACGGCTGTATTAACTAAATTTAGGGAAGCTGGTCTTAAATTGAAAAGTAATAAATGCCATATTGGGGTGCCCAAGGTTAACTTCCTGGGTTTAAGAATTGATGGGTCTGGAATTCACCCTATTCGAGACAAGGTTCGGGCTATCAGAGAGGCTCAAACTCCAAGAAATAAGACTGAACTGCAATCCTTCCTGGGGCTATTCTACAGTGCATTCCTGAGACAAAAGGCAACTGTTGCAAAGCCATTACACAGGCTTCTTGCAAAGAACTCCAATTGGAAATGGGGGCCGGAGGAAACAAAAAGCTTTTAACAATGTTAAAGAACTATTGACAAATGACAGTTTACTACTGACCTCCCAGAAATCCTGACATGTGATGCCTCCCCTGTGGGAATGGGGGCAGTGTTAGGTCATTAGCTGCCCTCAGGCAGACAAGCCTCGATAGCATATTATTCATGTACTCTTTCTGCCCCTGAGAGGAACTATGGTCAGGTAGAAAAAGAGGCCCTGGCCATAGTTGCAGGGATTAAAAGATTTCATGAATATTTATATGGTAGAAAATTCATTTGTTACTGATCACAAATCACTATTAGGATTAATTGCAGGGGATTACCCTACCCCTCAGGCTTTGTCCCTCAGGTTCACCAGGTGGATGGTATTCCTTGCTGCTTATGATTATAAATTAGAACACAGACCTGGTAAGGAATTCGGCCATGCAGACACGCTGAGTAGAGGCTCAGAGCAATCCCTAAAAGCAGCTGAGGAGGAAGCCAGTCTTGTACTAATGGTTGAGCATTGCCAGCCTGGTCTAGTAATTGCTAGGCAGGTGGCAAAACACTCTGGGATGGACAATATTATTAAAAGTGTGCTAAATTGGGTGTGGAAAGGCTGACCTTCTACTTCTGTTCAGGAAGAGTTCAAACATTTTCTGTGCAGAAAGTTGGAACTCTCAGCTCAAAATGGCTGCCTCCTGTGGAAAGGGGGATAAGGCATGCCCTAATTTTGCCCTATAATGCAGCTGCAAATGATATGGCAGAATGCATGGTTCATTTTGCCAAAGAAGTCTTAGGGAGGCAAGGCCTAGGCCCATGGCAGGAAAAAATTGATAAGTTCCTGGCCTAGTAGCATGTGACCCCCCTGTCAAACAACTGGCCGTAACCCATCAGAATTATTGATGGGTTGGAAATTAAGAACTGTATTGGATAGATTGCATTCTGCCTTCACCCCTGAAACTAGTCACCAGGAGACTGACACCACTAAGAAGTTAAGCATAGAGGACAAAAGCATATGCTAGAAAATATGTGGGCCTACCCAAATGGGTACTTGGAACAATCTTAGAAGTAAACGGCCTGAGATCATATGCGGTGTGCCTGGCTGACGGGTCAAAGTGTGCCTGGCTGACGGGTCAAAATGGCGATGCCACATTGATCAATTGCAGAAGACTAGTGTAACAGAAGACCTACTAATGCTAAACTGAACTATTCCTCCCCCTTTAGAAAATGAAGAAGAGGACTCACCATTCGAATGGTTGTCCCTCAGACATGGTGCCATCGTTGGTCCCTCAGCTAAAGAAGAGGCCGCGCCCGGAGTCTCATGGGAGCTACCGGAGGCAGCTCTGGAGGCTCAGACGAGTGCGACTTCCCTGGCCGAATGCCCAGCCCAGAATGATGTACGCAGGCCCAGGAGAGTCTGCAATATGACTTCATCTGCAATTAGGTGAAGCCATTTAGGGGAAGGGGTGTTAAGATCTCAACTCACCAGACTTCCTGGAGCCGGCAGGATCGAAGCTCCCTCCAATCTACGTGTATTGGGCTGTAATAGAAAAAAAGTCGTTTATTGTAATTGACTGAGAGGCACATGAAGCACCAAGTTAAAAAGGCAGCAGCAGGGTTTTGCTGCTGGTGGTAGCAGTTGGAGTATTTTGAGCAGTTAATAAAGTTCCAGTGCTCTTCAGCGTTGCGCCTCATTATTGTGACTACATGTTTCACCTGGTATAAGAGGTTGAAATAAAACATGTTTGTAGCCTTAGTTGATTTGTGTTTGGATCTGTAGCTGAAATGAGGATTTAACTGGGGCTTTCCTGATTAAAATTTAACATACTACTTATTTTAGTATGCCAGTTCTCAGAGTAAGGCAGCACAATGAAGATGGATAAACTGAAAGAAAAGTTTCACATGACATAAAATTATAAGGTTGGAAAGGATTGCCGAAGTCACCGAATATAACCTTCTGCTCAGTGCAGGTTCCACTAATGATCCAGGACTAGCAAGAATGGTTTGTATGGAGTGAGTAAGATGCAGAAATCAACCCACATGAGTCATTGATGTCTGAATTACAGGTTAATTACTAATTACTTAGCACCCATACTGTACGGATGACTTTAGACCTGTCAAATGTGTTTCAAAGTAGAATTGCTAGACTTGGGATGCAAAAATCCAGACAGTCACTGAATGACAGTGGATATTTTCCTGCCTTCTCTGGTGATTTTCTTAAATTTTGCAGCTGATCTGGGAGTTCAGCAAGAAGTAGTGTATTCAGAAATTGTACATCAATGTGATGACTTAAAACTAGGTTCATATCACACTTCGATGGCTCAGGAAAACAATGGTGACAGTTAACCTACAATTTAGGGGTAGTCCAATCTGTGTTTTAAGTTTTCTCCATCTTCTAATATAATTGAAAGAATAAAATTAAATCCAACATTATGTATAGCTACAAACAGAAATAGTTGCCTTAAAATAAATGGGCCTGCTTGGTCTCTAGTCAAGTGTGCTGAGCAAGCTTCTATATTGCCAGACTGTCTTGGAAATAACCCAAGGATTTATACTGGAATTTTTTTCCCATAGAGATGCTTAAGCTTTTTGCATGCCAGACATATTGAGTATACTACTGAGATAAAAGCTCTCCCCCTGGTTAGTGACTGGATTAATTTTTGTGCATAATATTATTGGCCAATAGCCATAGAATACCAAAACAAAAGCTTCCAAGTTTGGATAGACCCACAAGGAAAAGGCCAAAACATAAATAAATAAAAAATAGAAAAGATGAGGCTGGGAAAAGCAAAATCAGCCCAGGTTCTTAGAAAATTCAGCCAGATTTATTTTGGCTGGAGCCCAAGAATAAAAGGATGCAACCTTGTTTATTGATCATGTGCTTGCCTAGAAATTGCTTTTCCTTTTTTGTTACAAGTCAAGATATATAATAATATCATTAATGGCATCAGTTTGGGTCATATTTGATGTAGAAGAAAAGAATAATTAATTACTAATTACTTAGCACCCATACTTAATAGTCATTCCTCAATCATGATATGCTTATATATTCAAACTGACTATGAATGTATCTTGATGTATTCTAGTTGTGTATGTATGTAGGTATTGAGCACAATCACTGAAGACAAATTCTTGTGTGTCCTGAGCATGCTCCAATTGTGACTGTCTCCTCTGGATTTCCTACTACATTCCTACATTTTCTGGAAAGGAGAAAATGGTTGTGCCCATACAATATAGTAAACCACAAACTATAGCCCAGCTGGTTATGCACATTAGGATTGCTCAAGGCAGCCATCACTCAAGGCTCTTGCGCTCGCCACCAGCACTCAAATAGCCAGAGGAGGTTTCTGTGCATGTGTAGCACTTGTACAGAAATCTCTTCCAGCTATTGGAGACCAATTGAGACTGCAGAGGACACCTCAGAAGTCAGATGCACTGAAGCATTGTAGTAACTGTCCTGATTAGCTTTTAGAAGCCATGGAGATGCATTGATTTGTGAAAAGCTTTGCTGAATGTATTGCATGAAAATGCATAGCTTTTTACAGGTCTAAAAAGGAGTCATAAAAACCTGTGTAAAATAATATGAAAACTCCAAGGATGGCAATGCTTTTCCTACTGGAATGAACTCAATTTAACCTCTGAGAGAATAAGGAAATTTACTTGAATACTGAAGCAACATCATATTTAAAAGTTAAGTATCTCTTCAGGTCAGACTTGATGCCAAATGACTAGATTGAGATGTCCTAGTAGTTTTCCTTGTAGCAATATGTTTGCAATTATCTTCTTCTAGACTGTTTTTCAACTTCCTGGTCCTAATATTCCTTGAATGAATTCCATACAAGTATTTACCACGCTAACCCTGCTTAGCTCATAAGCACAAGCAAAACTTACACAATATATCTGTGCAGTAACCTGGATTCAAAGAATAATATGTGATGTGGGTAAACCATGGGGTTTGAAAAAATACATGTCTTTTTTCCTATGTTCCCCATATAGGTACAACTGGCATGCTCATTACATTACAAATTGTGGTTGTGCTTTGAATTTAGATCATTGCACAGTCATAATATTGTCATCTTCTGATAATGAGTTTTCTTGTAATTATTGTCATTTAAAATATCATTCCCATGATTATCACCTACATTTTTTTTAGCTGATGCTCTCTATTCTTCAGTTATAGGAGAAGAGAACAAGAAAGGGTAGAGAAAGACAAGAAAACATATTTGTTGACGTACTTGGGTAAGATATAGTTTGTATGGTGACTGGTTGTAGTAAATGCCCAATTCCTTTTACTATTTTATTTCAGCTTAGGGATTGAGGTAGGCCAGCAATGTTAATTCATATCAGTTTGACCCTGTAATAAACTCCCCAGCAGTACAAACCTAACCTGCAGAAGTAGTCTATGGTTCTACAAGTTCTGTGAGAAAGTGTTTCCCCTAAAATAACCTTCTGTGGGTTAGAGGAAAACATGTCCCATGCTTACTCTGAGAAGAATAGAAGACTCTGTTCAAAGCAAGCAAAAAGGTGCGAGAGGCAAAGGATGGTGAACCTGCTGTTAGGAAATCATGGATGCCTTTGAAGATTAGCTGTGGCCTGGGAAGGGTTGCATGCCTGCTGGAGCTTAAACTTTCTGTAACACCTCAGTAAAGGGTTCTCTTTTCTTCCTTCCTGTCCAGTTCCTTCTCTCCATTTGCTTCTGCATGGGACAGTGGTTTCCATATGAGAGAGAAAATAGTTGGCATTTAGATTAGTATTCATCAGATTAGTATCCATCAGATTAGTATCCATCAGATTAGTACCCATCATTTGCATATTGAAAATATACTTTATTTTACAAACAATATTAATCAGCATTTTTATTTGCTTTTTTGATCCTTGACCTGTCGTTTTTTGAAGTGTTACTGTTGATGGGGAACACACATAGACATAGACACATAAAAATGGATTGCATGTCCACATTTCTGTGAAAAGTGTTATATCCCCCCAAGTATTTACTTTTTAAAATCATTTTGTGTACCTATGGGGATGGAAACAACCACCGTCTCAGAGCGCCTGGACAATTCACAGATTTGTGGAGCCTCTCTAGGATTTTATTTTCATTATTAATGCCTGAAGGAATTGCTATCCCTCTACAAACAGCTTTAACTGCTTGTTATACAACTTAGAGGTAGTTAATTGACCAAAGAGTGGTTTATTTAACCCTTAGTCAGATATATCTGGGGTTAAATCTATCTCAACCATGTTTAATTGGTAGTGACAATTGTGAAATTTGCATACAACACTGAGCCACCTCTATGACAGGATTAAGTCCTCCACAATCCAATTAAAGGATGTCACGTGAACTCATCCAGAAAAGACTGCAAGGAAAGAATGAGAAAAAGAAGAGGAGAGCTCCATAATGCATGGAAGGCAAGAGAAAGAGAAGAGTTGGAAACAAAAGAGCAAGACCTTTTGTATTTGGCATATGGGACACACTAAAGGGGTTGGTGTTTCATCTGCCCTTTATTTCTCAGTCATTTGATGCACATAAATAAAAGTTTCAAGGCATCTCCAATCAAGGAAGAAGGAACTGGTCTCTTTCCTTGTTATTTTTCACCCAGTTCTTGCCAAAGAGACAGCTGGTCTACTATCCTATGCCTTCCAAAAGAAGTGGGAAGAGATGATTTCATCTTCTTCCAAAGCAAAATGAGTGTAGTGTGGTTTTTTTCCCCCCTGTTGTTGCCATCATTTCCATGCCAAGGAAGAAATCTGGCTGCTTATGCTCAAGAACATGTTTATGGATTCACTAAATTTGAGCCTGAGCTGCAGCACAATTACACAAGCAAGCCAATTAAAGAGGGAAGCAGAAAGCCTCTGCATGCATTTCTTCAAGCACACACGGGTGAATATGTACAGCAGGTCAGGGCTGCACATGCTGTATATGTCTTCCTATCTGAATGTGTACTATTCTCAGCTCACCTCTTGCTGAGCAAGGATATCTCAAGGAGAACTGAACAGGAATTCACAGCTTCTCTTCAACCACCCCCACCCTAATCCTTACTGAATGAAATTAAAGAATTAAGAGGTAATTGTCTGCTGGGTCAGCAAGCACATCTATCATAATCTGTGATTTTGTGCTCAGTTGCTCAAAATAACATATGAATTGTCAGAATTTGCCAGGATGGGATCATCTGCAGGCTCACTATCAAGCGTTGTCAGATAGTTCAGGAGCCAACATCTCATGCAGATTTTGGATTCTGGCAACACACAGCAAGCATTTCAGCATTTAGAATGATGTGCTGAACATTAGAGTCTGCCAATAACTTGAAAATTCCTAGATAAGATCATCAAAAGATCATCATCGTTTCCTAAATTCCACTGAAGATGTTACCTGGTAACAAGATATTTGAAAACCAATCCACAAGGCCAGAGTATGACCATCATCCTACGCCTGAGATACAGATATTCACCACTATTGCAAAATCACCATCAAACTATGGGTCTATTCGTATTTAGAAGAAGAAAAACAAGTGATTAATAAAAATGAATGATACCTGCGGTCCAGTGCCTTGCTTGGTAGCTTGTTTCCCCAAAAATAAGACATCCTCCAAAAATAAGACCTACTTACATTTTTGTCTCTCGCTGGAATAAAAGGCATCCCCTAAAAATAAGACCTCCCTGAAAATAATAATATTTTTGGGGAATGCCTTACTTTCGGGGAAACATGGTAGATCGCCCACTCCCACCCTCAAATAACACCCGGCCCCGGGGTGCAGAGAAATTGGGTGTGCTGAAAACTGCAGCACTCTGAATTCGCGCACTTGCAGCCAGCTGGGAGGCGCCGGCTACCCAAAGTGTTTCCAAAGCGTCTCCCAGCGGGCTGCAA
>JANHFO010003498.1:25305-40301 GCA_032468095.1 Pareas carinatus | reverse complement strand
CTCACTAAGAAAGGAATTTTCAAAATATTATTTTTTAAGCGAGTTATTTTAAAATTTTAGATTCTGGATAGGTAGAGGTATCTGATTGGACAAAATATTCAACATCATTTGTTACCTTTCTCCTGATTGGAGAGCTTTCACAGCCTGTTGTTTGATTTTTAGTTACACCACTCTAATCTTCAAATGGGCAAGGAGCAGCAGGGCAGGTGAGTGCAGGGCTGGATAGGAGCAGCAGGCCCAGAAATTACAAAATGGGGATTGGGGGGGAAATCTGACCGAGGCCTCGATTACATGCTTCTATTTTCTTACCCAACATTCAATTTTCTTGGAAATTCCCGTAGCAGAGCATGGGTACCAGCAGCACTATACTAATACTATATAGTGCCCTAAAGATGTATTTCATCTGCAAACCTAGCAGTCCTTACAGCGATACCCTGTACGTGGAAAGATAAATGAGAATTACTTGAAAAATGTAGAGTAGGTCCTCAATAGAAAACCTAGAATCAAATATAGATTTCAAAACTGTGTACATCTTTTTGGGAAAGTGATGAACAGAAAATGGATAGCGAGGTCAGCATATAGATTATATATATTTACACAATCGATAGATATTCCATATGTACCTACTGTGTGTCTCAACCCTTGACATAGTAAGGTTGACAAACTCTCTGAAAAGCTTTGCTTTTATTTACCAGAATGCGGGTTGAACTCTCTTTACAATCCTAAAACCCTGTTTAATTGGTGCTCTGATCCCAAGAACTTTTAAAATGTAACAAGAGTCTCATCATAAGGTTCATGGGAAACAATCCAACACATAGCACATCAGAATTCCTTTTGTGAATCTTTTTTTCCCTTTTATTTGAGCAAAAGCAAGAGAAGCATTCATTTCACCAATGCAGTTTTTAAGTCAAAACGTATTGCCCGAAGCATTTATCCAAGATCTCAACTGGATTTCCCTTTCTGTATCCCTTCTGAAAAAGCAGCAGTGAAAGTAAGGACGTGATTAGTCAAGCATTACTAGGTTAATTCTTTACTGGAAAAGCTTCTTAACTCCAATAAAATCTCCCCCATAATCTAACTCTCTTAGAGTTAAGTAAGGGCATTAATTGCACAACCTAGCAATCTTTGTCAAGCAAGAAACTTTTTCTCTTTAGCCTCAGCTTCATTGAGTAACACTGTTCCTTGTTACTCATTTTCTTGATAGTTTTTGAAAACCTCACTTAGCTCCCTGAGAATTTTGTCCCAGCATCTTCTGAAATCCCTAGAATCCATACTGGATCACCAGCCACAATCCTTTCGAATTTCTCTTTCCCTTTCTTTTCAAATTTCCCAGCTCTCTCTTTCACTTTGTCAATATTTTGGTCCATTTTTCTGTTAGAATAGTATGTGAAAATTTATTCTCCCAGGTTTATCATCACCTAAAAGAATCATGCGAGTATCTGTAGGCTCACACAACAGGACGGCAGATAGACTTTAAGTACTGCATATTGTCAAAAGCAGGACATGAAGGAGGTCATGCTGGCAAACAGATGGACATGAGAAAAGAGTAGAGTGTATGGTCTAGTTCTTCTACCCATGCTGACCCTTCACAACTTCTTCAAATAAATGATCAGGAATGAAGTCAAACTTCAATACAGCAGAAACCTCTTCTTTTGATCATCCAAAACATTTGCAGAAAGGATATATAGTGATTCTGTTTTCTTTGTATGGGCATACAAATCAAGACTTATAGTGTTGTAGCGGAGAAGTGCATCAACATTGCTGTACATGAGCAATGAGCATGTGCATTCAGCATTTGCTATTCAGTGGTATAACTTAAGAAATTCCAGTATATTTTCCATAGTGACAAGCTAGAGCTAAAGCAAAGATCTTATCTTAAGCAGTGGCTTGTAACATTTGAAAGTTCACAGTAATCCCTGTAGCTTTGCTTAATTTAGTTTTCAGATGCTACTGTTGATATTAGTAGAAGGTTTGAAGGAGAACTGTTAGAAACGTGGTAAACTTTTGAAGACCCAGCCCTTCAATCTCTATACCCTTTGAATCCTTACACAGTGATTGCTTAATGGGATTATATCTCAGCATTTCGAATTTCTGGAAAGCTCCAACATTTTATTGTTGCTTGCTTGTTTGATTTATACTTCACCTTTTCTCTAGCAGTTCAGAGGAGATCTCCCCTCATTTTAGCTCTATCACAACAACTCTGTTGAGGAAGTTGGGCTGAGAGAAAGTTAATGACCCAAATTCTCTCAGTACCCTTCCCTGGCTAAGGCAGGGCTTGAAGTTGGATTTTCCCAATCCTTCTCCATCATAAGGCAGTTTTCTTTGATTTCATGGGGTTTTTTTCCTTCCTGATTTAAGCTAGTAGTTAAACTATTAAGTCAAAAATATGAGCACAACTGAAGCTTTGAGTTCAAATCCTTGATTACACAGAGATTCTCATTGTCATGCCCCAGGAACTAACTCCAGCAGTTTTGGGTAGATGCTGAGGCCTGTCGGTGTTGATCTCTGCCTCAGTTTTATTTGTTTCTTCCCTCAGGTCCAGCTTTTATCTAAGAGCAGACAGCTGCAGACACATGTCATTTTAAATATCCAATAATGTCTTCGGGGTTGCTCTGTTGTTGGAATGTTAATCAGGTTCACCTGATTTGCTTGCAGCCACCTAAATTGTTTCAGTAGGCTGTGGCTACATGCCATCTGTAACACTGAAGCTACGAGAAATGTATAGTGGCAGAACTTGAATCTGCCACTAACCATATTGTTCCCATCACACAGACCTTTTTCCAGTTTTTAAAAGGAAATACAGACCCAAGGAAAATAAAGCTTGTTCAAAAAGCAATATATGAAAATAAATAATATTCCACAATATAAATTAGAAGTACTATAGCTGAAATGTAATGCTTTCATGTGAACATACATCCTGTGAAAAGTGCCAGAGCACTACTGGGTGCTTCCTCCGACCGCCACTGTGTTGCCTCTGTTTAGGCAATTTATTCTGTTTCCAATTTAGTCAAAGGAAGAGCAGGTTCTGAACTGATTCATTAGAGAATCTTATTGTCTGAGTAGGACCACTGCTCCAGATTCAAAACTCACTGGAAGTGAGAATAAGTGGCTTGCTGAAGAAGGCTATCCTTAGCTTGTGAACAGCAGTGAGATCAAAGATGGGTGGATCCAGAACACTCTTCTTCAGTTCTCCACAACATGTTTTAATTAAACAGATGTGGAAGACCTGAGCAAGGTTTCACTCTGATCTGACAGCTTGTTAAGACTTGTATGCACAACTTGGCAGGGATTATTGGGATAGTTTGATTTAGCATAACTAAACCAGTTGTGAAAACAAAAATCGTTGACAAGATACAGCATTGGTAGTGGTAGCTCCAGATTTAAAAGTGGCAGGGAAATCAGCCATCAAAAGCCACGGAGTCAGCACACCTGTAGTCTCTGTACCGGCATTTATCAGGATCATGGGAAACTCCTGAGAAAGATGCAGGGATAGTGATTACTGCTTGTTCAGATGCTCCTTCTCAAGGTCATTAATCAAGGAAGGAGTGTGCTGGGTGGGGGTGAATAAAAAAGAAAGAGAGGCAGCACCTGCATTTCTTTTACAAGCCCTTGCATGCTCTCCTTTCATTGTGTATTCACCATATTTTATCTTTAATTTGCTTTTAATTATGCCTCTGCTCTCTGGTTCATCTCACGAGGCCTGTGCCAAAGTTTCTTGCCTGCCCCACTTTCCCATCTTGCTTATGACAGTTAATTCAGAGGGAGATGAGAAAGAAAATTGTCTTCCCAAGTTAAGGCTTAAAGTCTGTTTGCTGAAGTCAGACAGAAGTGATAATCTTCTTATAAATCTATAAGGCTTTAAGGAGAGAGGCTTTCAAAGCATGCACGGGCGTCTGTGCACTTATCTGCACTTCTCTATACTGATTACTTATAACCATTAAACAAATTGCTCCGTCTTCTTGGAGTTTTTACATCTCTTTTTAGGAAATGCATTGGAAGATAGGCAAGATTTGTAAACAATGCCCCCATGCATCTTTGGGTTGTCAATGCCATTAGTGGTGCAGTTGATGAGAAGAGAAAGGGAAGTTTCTCCAGGCAGAACTTATTACATAGGATGCTAGAACTAGAATGTGCTGCCTTGAGCCTCCAGAAGCATGAAGTTTTAATGTTATCCTCCATTGGCAGCATGTAGCAATAGCAATAGCAGTTAGACTTATATGCTGCTTCACAGAGCTTTATAGCCCTCTCTAAGCGGTTTACAGTAATCAGCATATTGCCCCCAACAATCTGGGTCTTCATTTGACTGACCTCGAAAGGATGGAAGGCTGAGTCAACCTTGAGCTAGTGGGACTTGAACTGCTGGACTTACTGGCAGCCGACTGTTAACAGAAATAGAATGCAGCACTGCACTCTAACCACTGCGCCACTACAGCTCCTGTATTTTGCTTGCTTTTCTGTTCTGCTGATTTTGCTGGAACAGACTTGAGAAGTGGACGCTGTTTGAGGAGTCAAGAGGTCTTTAGACGAAATCCATTTGCCATTTCTTCTCTAACTTTGTCCCACTTCTCCAATAATGGAAAAGTAACACTGTCCCATCTTGCTGGGATTTTATAAAGATTTCGTTTTTTAAAAGCAAAAACTTTGATTGCTCTAAAAGCATTCTATTTGAATTTGAGTGTGCATTTTCCCTGTCTGTAGCTTTCTGTAAATAAGAATGATCAAATTCTGTAAGACCATGCTATTTTATTTTGTCCCTCCATGAAAATATTTTTTCCAGTGGACTTGTTCCAGTAAAGTTGATAATCTAATAGAGACATGAAAGCATTATTCATGACAATGCCATTTTTTTCAGGATAAGCTCCTCTAACCCAGTATAACTGGCTCTCCTTTATATAGTCATGGGAATCATTAACACTTTGTAGGGTCTCTATTTCTTATTTTATTCTTTTCACCCTTCTGATTTTTCCAACTGACTTCACC
The DNA here is from genome assembly GCA_032468095.1 of Pareas carinatus. Classification (NCBI taxonomy): domain Eukaryota; kingdom Metazoa; phylum Chordata; class Lepidosauria; order Squamata; family Pareidae; genus Pareas; species Pareas carinatus. The sequence goes on along the minus strand of JANHFO010003498.1, from coordinate 35,321 downwards.
TACTTAACATAAACTTCAGGTCTAACCTCTATGCCATCAGTATCCATCTTATTTTTGTTGACTTAACAAATGACTTCTATATCTTCTCCCCACTTTCATAACAGACAACTATGTTTTAGCTAGGTTAACTTGCAGACTGTTATTTCTTCATCACTTAACAGCAGTTATTCTCCAGGATAAAGTTTGGTATCACCCCATACTATTTTACATTGACTATTTAGTTATTTAGCATTTAAAGAAGTCATACTTTATTTATACTGATTTATATTGAGTCCCTTGATTGTGAAAGGATATAAATGCAAAAATAATAATAATTACAATTAAAGTAAATAAACGGAATAAGATGGAGTTCCTAATTTGTAGTAGACAAAACATTTTTATAATAAAACAAAAATATAACATGTTGGGGGTCTATATTATATATATTTACTCTATACCAATCTAATTAAGTAAATCACATTTATCATGACTAAGTTGTCTCAGTGATTTTATAAACGTGATACTATCTGCAAAGAAAAGAAGGGAAATCAATGGCTGATTGTCTCTCAGTGTAATTAGATCAGTTCAGATTCTGCATCAGCTTGTAACCATGACTATTGTCCAAACATTGATTTCTTCTGACGAGAGAGAGGGGGGGGAGAGAGAGTAGGGGGGGGAGAGAGAGAGATCCCCCCAACCCCCAGACCATGGCCAAATACTATCGGGACTGTGACCCATTTGGAACTCGGCTGCAGAAGTGAAAAGGGCACATGCATGCTCAAAGCTCTACTTGCGTGAGCGAGCATGGAAATGCACAAAGCTACATTTGTGTGAGCTGCATGTGTGCTCATCCACCACTTGCACAGAACCATCCCCTCTTCCCCATGTCGGTCCACAAAGCTGGAAAGTTTGTGAACCACTATGTTAGAAAAGCTGGCCATATCCCATTATCAACCTTCCCACCTACTTAGAAAAGACTCTTTTGAAGGTGGACTATCTAGTACAGGGGGAAGAGTGCATGGCTTCTGAGTTGTGTATACCTAGGGAGGTATACCGTGTTTCCACGAAAATAAGACATCCTCCGAAAATAAGACTACCAACATTTTTGCCTCTCGGAGGAATGTAAGGCATCCCCCAAAAATAAGACCTCCCCCAAAATATTATTTTGGGGGGATGCCTTGTTTTCTGGGAAACCCGGTAGATCGCTCACCCCCACCCTCGAAAAACACCTGGCTCCCCCCTCCTGCCATCTCCAGGCGCTCCTTACCTCAGGAGAGCAGAGAGGGAAGCGTGGCTGGGCTGCTTCCAGGGCTGCAAGTTCTCCGCACAAGCACTTCCAAAGCGCTTTACAGCCGATTGAAAGAGTGGGAATTCGGAATCCTGGAGGTTTCAGCCAGCCGATCTCTCTGCAGCCCTGACTTCCGCAGAGAGATGGGCTGGCTAAAACCTGCAGGGTTCCGAATTCTGGCTCTTTCAATTGGCCTTAAAGCGCTTTGGGAGCGCTTGCGCAGAGAATTCAGAGCTCTGGAAGCAGCTCAGCCGCGCGTGCCTCGCTGCGTCTCCTGTATGGAAGTTATTCTGCATGAGGTAAGGAGCGCCCGGGGATACCAGGGAGAGGGGAGCCAGGTGTTTTTCGGGGTTGGGGGTGGGCGATCTACCGTGTTTCCCGGAAAATAAGGCATCCCCTGAAAATAATATTTTCGAGGAGGTCTTATTTTCGGGGGATGCCTTATATTCCTCCGAGAGGCCAAAATATAGGTAGGTCTTATTTTCGGAGGATGTCTTATTTTCAGGGAAACACGGTACATGTAAATATAAATGAAATCAAATTTGATGTTTGTCCTGACCCCAATGCCACCTCTGGGCTCTACTGTATGGCACCTAGCTTGCTCTCAAAGCCAAAGATGCTACCCATCGCCATCTCAGTCTGGAAAAAGTCAGACACTACTGATTCAGAACGAGCGTGCTTAAGTAAAATATTCCTTCAGGGAAAATCTCCCCAGGGAGTTCAGATTTAGAAAACAGCTCTACCTGTTGTATCTCCTTGTGGGTAGGTATTCCTCGGTCTGTGTACCCCTGGTGCCTGAACCAGGAACATACAGTCTGCAGCGATCGATAAGCACAGCCCCATCCATTATCATCAATGCAATCTTGCATGTAATGATGATAACTATACGTGCCGTACACCGTATACACCTGTGTCCAAAAGAGAGAGAGCACGATTTGTACATGTCAGAACAATAACATTTGCTTAAGAGTTATCATGTTGCCTTTGGGAGAGAGAGAGAGATCATGGAAACGAAGATAATTTGTGGTTATCAACACCTTGTTTGAAAGACCATTCAACCGAAGGAATCAATTAAGATAGGCAGGGAGTCTGCAAATGGGGATTAATGATGTTTAAGGCCATGGAATAAGTTTGCCTCTCCTTGTGATGCTTCCAGATGGACCAATTTCTGACAAGAAGATATTGCAGCAATGTTGCTGTCAGATTAAAAGTTCTGGAGCAAGGATTGTCCTAAAAAGCAAGGTTTTTTTTAAAAAAAAGCCACTGTTCTCAATGAACTTTGTGAGATTTCCCAACAAGAGCTCACCAACCTCTCTTGAACAAATAGCGCAATGGTAATGATGGTTTGGGTGTTTTTAATTTCTGTTATTGTTGACAGAGAGGCAGGGGGAAAAAATCTGGCACTCATATCTGCAGTTTCTGCCTCAGTTTCTACTTAAATCAGTCTTAGGGCTTTTCTCCACTGTAACCTTCGGCTGTTTCTCTTCCGTGTATAAGGCCTCTGGAAAGGAAGCCAGCTTAAGTAATCCTTTCCTGCCTCCCTTTTCTTCATCCTGGCCACTTTGATGGTCAGGGTTTCTCTCTGGCCTGCAGTCACCCTGGACTCCACTCGGTGGCTCCTCCTGCTTCTCTTCCTCTGCCACCTATGTATTATTTAGTATTTTAGTATTTATTAAATTTCTACAGCCGAAGGGACTCAGGGCGGTGTACAGCCGATAAAACAAACATATATACAAATAAATATACATGATTTAAAAGCAATTAAAACAAAATATTTAAGGTGGCTGAAAGTTTAAGAAAAAACCAATATTAAAACCAATTTAAAACCAGATTAGGGAGGTGTGACTAGGCCAGACCGGCCTGGCTAAAGAGGTGTGTTATTACTGCACGGCAGAAAGCACGGAGATCGGGGATAGGTTGGATCTCAGGGGGGGGAGGTCATTCCAGAGGGTGAGGGCCGCCACAGAGAAGGCTCTCCCCCTGGGGGGTCGCCAGCCGACATTGTCTGGCCAACGGCACCTTGAGGAGGCCCTCTCTGTGGGAGCATACCGGTTGGTGGGAGATATTAGCTGGTAGAACGCGGCCCTGTAAATATCTGGGCCCTAAGCCATGGAGCGCTTTAAAGGTGGTCACCAACACCTTGAAACGCACTCGGAAGTCCATTGGTAACCAGTGCAGCTCGCGCAGGAGAGGGGACACATGGGCACTGCCCTGGGCCCCCATGATCCCCCGCGCGGCCGCATTCTGCGCCAGTTGAAGCCTTTGGATATGTCCCAGGGGGAGTCCCATGTAGAGAGCATTACAGTAGTCCAGGCGGGCAGTGACGAGTGCTTGAGTGACTGTGTCAGGGAAAGCAGGTGACAAATGCTCTTTGTTCTGTGGGAGGATTGTTTAGAAGGGATGAGGTGGGTGGGGGGATAGTTTTTCATGGCTAAAAAGGAAACTTGGCAGAATTCTTGTCCATTTCATCCGGTTTTAAAAGAACTAAGAAACTGTATTTCACACTTCCCAATACCAAGAAATCCCCCCACCGCTTCACAGTCGCAGCCCAGTACAAAGGCTGTCAAGGGTGGGGATGGGGTGGTGTGTATTTCCGCCAGAGCATGCAGTCACCAAATGGGATGGAAACATTTTTTAGCATGTAAATGAAAGGCAGGGGTAGATTGGGCTCTTCTGGAGTGGGGAAATACTACTTTTGATGGGTGGAGGTCTGCAACCCAGCAGCCAAGGGCATCATCCATTTCTGCCCTTCCCCAAAGGTCGCTGGGCTGACCTCAATGCTGGGGCAAGCAGGAAGTATAGCCGTTAAGACTTGATATTAGAACAAGCAAATGGAGAAATGAAACTCACCATACCAGACTCTATTCCAGGTGGACTGAGATGTAGATGTGGGTTTCTGAGATACCCATCTTTAAAAGATTCATCAGGAAAGTGATAGGCATTAGCTCTTCGGAAATAAGGCCTATCAAGCGGTAGATTAAATTGCCCATGTAATTCCTAAAAGCCAAGCAAAGATGAATGAGGATGAGCAAGTAGATCAATAAAAGATCCAGACTTTTTTTTTATCATGACCATACTTTCGAAATCAAGATTGGTTTTATTAGCAATTAGTTTAGCGAATTAAAAAGCAGCCTGTTATAATATTAACCACTTTTCCCATAGTCAGTTCTTAACTATGGACAGGTCAGTTTGACACATTTAATTTAGTAGAAATCCAGAAAGATGTTTGACTGTATTACTATAATGAAAACCATTTAGAAAATATATAGCATACCAAACAAACGAAAGACAGAATTTAAACCAACTAAAAAATCCATTTCAGAACAAGAAGTGTCCTTAATCTGTGAGGGAGAGGGAGAGTTTCAAATATGATCGATGGACAATAAATAAACAATCTAGGGGTACAATTTTTGCTCCCACAAGAACATAAATACTATAGTCCTGCTGAATCGGGCCAAGGGCCATATTTGGTTAAAATTTTGTTTTTCACACTTGACACCAGATGGTTCTGGGGTGGGGTGTTCACGAAGGGGAAATACACTTAGATCTTGTCTTAATGTTATTCCTGCTACATTTGGAGACCTGCAGCCACCAGCTGGAGGAACTCTGAGTCAGTCTGTCCTTCATTAATGTGTCTCAGCTGCTTTTAAAGTCAATCAAGTTAGTGGCTGTTACCAAATCTGTAAGAGAGAATTCCACCAAATAACTCTACACTGTATGAATAAGTGCTTCCCTTTGTCTATTATAAATTTTCTCTTCCCTGGAATCCATACAGCTTCCTGCCCTATTCTATTATTTTTCGATTTCTTTTGCCTACAAAAAGGTAAAATGTCTTACACAGAACCCATGCATTAGAATCAAATCAACTTTGGAAATTCATGTCCAGAAGAGGGGTAAAAAGGAAACATATATTAATAACCTTATATGATTTAACGATCAATAAAAGTTTAATAACTCTAAATATTTTGCTCAGCATCAGATACCTTTCGGTAAGTCTCCAGCTGGTCATCAGAAACGCCTGTAGGAAACGAAACTGTTACTAGATGCGTTTTTCCTGGTAACATGAAATGAAATTGTTCGGGCACCACAACTGAGGTTCCTCTCATATATTGCAAAATGCATCTTTCCATATCTGCTAGCTGTGTGTGAATTGCATTCACTAGGAGGCTTCTTACACTGTAAAATAGCAAGGCAGAGTTATTTCCCCCCCAAATCTCTTCATTAGATTTTCTACACTGAGACTACGGCAACATCTACAGATATATAACATGTACTGGTAAAGATGTTTATCACTGTGCTGCCTGATTTACATTCTTGGTCTCCAAATTTCAGAAATTTATAGCTGCTGTTTTATTCAGCTCTATGGTAATAAATTTATACAGCAAACATAAAGAACCAACTACAACTTTTTAAAGAATATGACTCTTACACTGGATTCAGTTCCTAATCCATTTTAGAAAAAGGTGCAGCCTTTTTTCAGGAAGCCTTTCAGGATTCTGCAGATGAAATCAAATTTGGAAATGACAGATTTGGGGGATATAGATAAAGTATTTCACATTGCACTTCTAAATATTCTTCAAACTGTAGTTGTAAACAAACTGTAATATTAAGACTGAATTACAACAATTCATTGGTAACTTTACTCCAGCTAGAACATGACACCAGGGGGAGGGAAGGCTGCTGTAAAGGACAAGTTACTGTTAATAATTTACCCCGTTTTGAAGGCATTGCCAAGAACTTGTAGTGACATACAAAGTCTGGGGTAACTTTGGACCTGAATGTTTGATATAGCCATAGTTGTAGGGGCCATGCCTGCGTGGAACTTGCTATGGAGACCAACATGTGGGAATTTTCACTCCAAATGCTCCAACTATGAATTCCCTCACTATTCAAGTACAGCTGGCTGAAATCTTTTGAGTCTGAGGCATCAACCGGTCTTTTAGTTAAATAGTGGGTGCTATGTCTTTCTGACTTAGTTGTGTCTTATCATCAATTGTTGACTTTTAATTCATCACATTTTCGAATCGTTTAATGAGAAGGGAGTCAGAATTTTTAAACAAATAAATGAATGAAAATGCCACCAAATACCCTAAACTGATGAAAACTCTCGTTGTAAAGGAGAACAAAATACTGTTACATGCCTGAAAATTCTACCCATTTGGAGATTTGGATGCACATAAAACCGCAGCAGAAACAAGCTAAAGAAATCTTAAAAAATACAAACTCAGTAATTTAATCTACTTACTTGCGCCATGTTTCTTCAGGAGAAACAGAGACCGCAGCATCAACGGGCAATGTCATGCTCACATAGTGATGCTCTTTGCTTTCCTTTTCAATTACTGGAGCCAAAGGCTCCAATGAGGTTGTAATTTCCAACATGAGATCAATATTTACTATTGATGGCTGAAAATAAAGAAAACTTTAATATACATGTTGTAATCTAAATTACTCCATTGATTCTGTTTTCCTCTATCTGATAAAGTTGCATTGTGGGAAAAAGCTAGATCGGAAAAGTGGCAGACATAAACCGCCCTGAGTCCGTCGGGAGAAGGGCGGTATATAAATGTAATAAAATGAAAATGAAAATGAAAGACAGGGAATCCCATCACCTTCCCTAGAATCAGTTTCCGATATAAATTAAATGATATTGATTCTAAGAGAAAGGGGCCAATATATATATTTTTTTCACAAACACTTGCCTAATCAATCAAAAAAATTTGGAAATAATCAATTATTTCTTCACGCTTTATGGAAGAGAACATATTGCAACGATGAAAGCTATACATACCATCTCTCGTAACTTTTTATCTCTCTTTTTTGAAAATCTCTGCTTGCTCCCATCTTGTTCAAACCTGGAAAACAGGGGCAGAATGATTGTATCATGACAAATTATTATACCATCTCCATCTTCATTCAGAAGACCATTATTATTTATGTCCAGCCATACGCACTGAATAAACTGAAGTATCTCCTTGCAGGCAGATTCATCTGAAAGCCCAGTTGCCATGGAATTCATCCCACTGTTTGGCCACAAATATACAGAGCTATGACAAATCCTGAATACCAGCACATCGGAAGCCAGTTTAGCTGAAAGATTCTTGAAAATGTATTTGAGTGCCTCTTTTGTGGACGAGTCTAAAACAAACGGAGAAAAGAAATAAAAGATAAAATGCCCAGGGAGTTAGCTGTAGATTATACATAGTCAGGCTTATTTTAGAAAGAAGAAAAAGAACAACTGTGAGCTAAGCCATTAACTGGAGAGTGGAAGAAGTGCTCTCAATTAGACATTTCAACAGGAATTTCCTAAATAAGAGCAGGAGACCTGCAAAGTAAATGGCCTAGCTTTGGTCCTCAATAACTCAGAAGGAGAATGTTTTATTAAGCAGAATAAGATTTGCTTCTAAATGAACCTGCACAACTGTATTATTTCAAAAAGAAAAGAAAAAAAAGAAAAGGGAAGGGTTTCTTATATGGACATTGCTAAAACAGTTTTTGTTCATACCGTAGAGTCAATTTTTTAAACTTTTGTACAGGAAGATTCTTTACAGTAGAATGCAACACAGCTTTTTGTATTTCTACAGACTCACCATCAGTAGTGGCTAACTGAAATGCAAAATCCAAGCCTCCTCTTATCCTAAAAAGTATGTCCATCGTGTCTATGATGACCTATTGAAGGGAGGAAGAGAGAGAGAGAAAAAAATAATCCCAATGTTTCTGGGTTGGTTGAAAATTTCCATAAATTGTCACGGGTAATGTGGCTCAAAGATTCAAATTTACCATCTAAAAATGCAGCAGCAAAATTATTTTCCATTACCATGATTGGTTCATCCATAACCAGTTGAATAAGACATCATGTTATGTCTACGCATCATTCTAAGCTATCGAAATATGGGGACAGAATTCACACAACACATTGACCCAAGGTTGGGGGCCATCCAAACCATTCTGACTGATCATGGTTTTGGTGGGTATAACTATTAATAATACAAAGTGTCCGGGATCTTCGTAGCCATGTGAATGTGGCCTCTCATTTTTATTTTTTCTCCTGGTGGTTTTGTGAGGTTTCTTTGGTTTTTTTAAATGTTAAGCCTAATTTAATGTTTCTGCTATAGCAGTGATGGCAAATCTATGGCACACGTGCCACAACGGGCACGTAGAGTCCTCTCTGTTGTCACGTGAGCCAAGTTGCCCAGCATCACCCCAGAACTGAGCATGTTCAGAAGGAGAGTAGTGATGCTGGATGATAACATCACGAGTCACGATTCATTAACTGTGACTCGTTCAGGCACTCGGTGCCTAAAAGGTTAGCCATCACTGCGCTATAGTGTTTCTTGCTTCAGAGAAGTAGGTACCAGTCCCTATTCTACCATTCCTCGATCATGTTCTAGCCAGGATGAATATATCTTTAACTATTTCATATATATGTTACAGTTGTTAGGGGAAAACCTGGTGATCAAAGATCAGGCATTTACAAAAACATTAGCAACATCTAATTTATCGGGAATCTAGCTCTATAGCAGCACCTAGCTGATTTACTCTTGAAAAGCTAAATAGAATTGAATCTCATTAGTACTTGAATCAGCACCTAGCTGATTTACTCTTGAAAAGCTAAATAGAATTGAATCTCATTAGTACTTGAATAGACTATCAGAAAATCCCAGACCAGGAATTTGAAAAAGATACTAGTGAATTGCATTCACATTCTTACCAAGAAAATTCAAAGGAGTTGTTTAGGATGTCGCTGGGAGCTGAACTCAGGAACTTTATGTCATTTGTTTGGGAAAGAAGTATTTTTTATTCCAGTAGAATTTACTTTTAATGAAACGTATAACAAATAGAACCAAGAAACCTCATCCTAAACACAACTCCCAATTCCCTGTTAATTACATTTGCAGAAGAACGCATGGCCACCACCAAGACAGAACTTCTATCACAAGCCAGTGATACTTTATTGAACTCAACAGATTAAAAATTTTTAAAATAGCAACATTTTAAAAGTGCAAAAAACATGGCAAACTGCTTATAGCTACGTAGGTCAGGTATAAACCATTATAGTTGACACCTGACCTAAGTTCAATGTTAAATGTTTATGTTATCTGTACACCGCCCTGAGTTCTTCGAGAGAAGGACGGTATATAAATCTAAATAAACAAATGAAATAAATAATTAAATAAATTATCATGAACTATATTCTTTACCGATTTTTTACTGTTCTCCCCTAAGGCCCTAAATACTCTTTCCCTGAGTCCTGGAGAGGGCACTTGTGATCCCACAAGGAGTGTAAGACTCTCAAATGAAATACAGGCAGTCCTCATTCAGCGACTGCCTCAGACGGCAACAACTGCAGTAACCAGCGGGGTGAAAAAATAATTTTGCAACCAATGCCCATGTTTTACCATCCACGCGAGGTCTCTGTCGGTCATGTGTCTACCGTTACCGCCAGCCGGTCTGCATTGTCTGTCTGTAAAACCATAAGCGCATCCACACGATTCCCCACTTAGCGGCCACTCGGCGTAAGCATTGAGCGTGGCCGGTCCCAACTGCAGTTCCTAAACGAAGACTACCTGGACCTCTTTCTGCAATTGTGCTTATCCCTGTGATTTCGTTATCCCTTTTCGCTTTGGAATTTCCCAAATGGTTGAATAGAATAGAATAGCTTTATTGCAGAGGTCTCCAACCTTGGTCCCCTTTAAGGCTGGTGGACTTCAACTCCCAGAATTCCTCAGCCAGCACAGCTGGCTGAGGAATT
>JANHFO010003496.1:112406-122783 GCA_032468095.1 Pareas carinatus | reverse complement strand
TCCTGCTTCCACCATCCACGTCGGAAGCCACTCGTCCTTCTTACGCAAGGCCCCTAGTCCATCAGGCACAATGGCCCGAGCGACAAGCCACAAACGGCAGCGCCCAGAGCCGCCTCCCCCCCCAGGATCCTCGGGCGTGCCAGCATTGGCCCCCCGGCCCTGAAATTCGGCCGGTAGCCCCTGGTGAGCTGCCCTCAAATGGCGGGCTCCCCAATTAGGGGTCACCCGGCCCCTAAGGGCCCCCCAAAGAGCGGGTTTCAGGCGTGGGAGGCAGAGCTAGCTCTCCCACATCCTGTTGCCTCTAGGACCGGAAGTCGAATCCAAAGTTATGTTTAGTTTCTTATGTACAAGACAAAACAGCAAAAATGTTATAAGTTACACATATTATTTATTTTTCAAAATATTTAGCATTTATGTGCAGTAATAAAAATTATTCTCTGGGTGTGATAAAATGAATATGGATTTAAATAATATGTAGAAAATTAGGGAGAAAATTAGGGAGATATCCCTGATGAAATAAATAATATAGAATTCTTCGTCTATCAATGTCCGTCGAACTGGAGGAGGCCAAGCTAACAGCAAATGCTAGGCAGTCCTCTTCACATGTCTTAACATTCGAGCGGTTCATATCGAAGTAATCAAATCAATGGACTCCTCCTGCTTTATCAATGCTCTAAGGAAGTTCCAAGCCCACAGTGGCCCAGTCAAAGTGCTTAGATCCTAGATACAATCAAACCAGAAATGCATTATCAAAAGAGATCAGAACAGCAAAAAGAAGCTACTCTGAAAAGCTGAGTAATCAGCTCTCAAAGACTAAACCAGCAAATATGTGGAAAACTCTAAAAAATATTACTGGTTACAGCAAGCCTCCATCACCTGCAATGGATCATAAGCTTCCTAACAGACAGAAAGCAGCAGGTGAAGCTAGGAAAAATACTTGTACAGTCAGCACAGGTGCACCTCAAGGCTGTTTGCTCTCTCTGCTTCTCTTCTCTTTATACACCAATGACTGCACCTCAAAAGACCCCTCTGTCAAAATACTAAAATTTGCAGATGATACAATAGTGATTGGCCTCATTTGAGACAACAACAAATCTGCCTACAGATGGGAAATTAAACAACTAGTTGTGTGGTGCGAAAAGAACAACTTAAAACTGAACTCACTCAAAACAGTGGAAATGAGAGTTGATTTTAGAAGAAAATCAGTCTATACTATCTCCTGTCACAGTATCAAACAACACTGTATCAACAATAGAGTCATTCAGATTTCTGGACTCTACAATATCGCAAGATCTAAAATGGTCAGCCAATATCAAAGATGTCATTAAAAAAGCTCAACAAAGAATGTTCTTTCTGAGACAACTCAGAAAGCTCAGACTACTCAAGGAACTGCTGACACAGTTCTACAAAGAAATCATTGAGTCCGTAATCTACATCTCAATAACTGTCTGGTTTGGCAATGCAACCAAACAAGATAAACATAGACTTCAAAGAATAATTAAAACTGCCGAAAAATAATTGCTATAAAACTCCCCTCCATTGAAGATCTGTACACTGAATGATCCAAAAAGAGAGCGGTGAACATAATTATGAACCCCTCACACCCTGGACATAATCTGTTTCAACTTCTTCCCTCTGGACGCCGCTACAGGGCATTACAAACCAAAATAACTAGACACAAGGACAGTTTTTTCCCTCATGCCATCAACCTACTAAACCTTACATGACAGTGTTAATGTGCAAGGTGTTTTTGTGACAGGATGAAATGGGCTTTGTGACATGATCACACTTTTATGACATGATGAATGTACTTACGACTGTGAATTGTATTCATGATTAAGATCGTGGTTTGTCGATTGCAGCTTATACGTACTTATGACTATGAATGTATCTTACGCTTATATACACAATTGATTATGCCTATATATGCAGTGACCATACCTCTATATACAAATGGTCATGATTATGCATATATATGTACAAATGATGTGATTATGCTTATATATTCAAATGTCTATGAATGTATATTTGTATCATTGTTGTAATCACAATTGTATATTGTATGTATGTAGGCATGTTCACTGTAGACAAATTCCTTGTTTGTCCCGACACACTTGGCAAAATAAAATTCTGATTCTAATTCTATTCATGCTTTGGACAGCATATTATTTCAAACCACAGTATGATTTACTGTTTCATCTAAACACACAGTATTAGCCATGTCATGAACTTGTCCCTTATGAATTGAAAGTATTATTTTGCAGCACATATTTATTTTTGGTTACTTCTGGCATTCAAATAATTTTTATAATATAGCAACTTTTAATTAAGAAAACAGTCAAAAACACAGCCTAGTATTTGCATAAATGCCACATTTATTTCTTTAACTGAACAGTGCCTGAAGTGTACACAAACAGTTTTAAGACCCTAATTTCCAACACTCATAATTTAAGACATCAAGAAAACTAGACTCATTACTTCAGTATTGTTATTTATACAGTGGTAAAGGGTGTGCCCACAGCAATCACATATATACTGTACAAAGCAAGAGAAATAGTCTCCCAGCATTTGGAGATGGCATCACAGGAAGAACTCATATAGACAAACTAGATAATGGAAGCACAGGCAAAATAATAGAAATTAAAATAACTATAACTTCTGTTATTATACAGAAAGATCTTGATACTGAATCTCAGCTTATGAATGTTAGAAATCCTCCATACTGTATATGCAATTGAATACACGACAGAAAAAGAGACAGTAATAGCATATTAAACAGTAAAATGTCTTGTGTTATAGCCGCAGGTTATCAGAGGTATGCAATTTCCTTATGGTATCCTTTGTTATTGTTGGCTAATTATGTTCCTTTCATTTCTGTTGCTTTATGATAATAGTCAAGTCTATCATGCTGGATTAATCTACTGGAAGGTGATAGAATTTCTGTATGTGATTCATGCCTCTCTTAATTTAGTGTGTGCAACTGAAGAAACAGAAAACCGTGCCACTCAGTAAATAAACATCTATTACATCATCTTATAATAACTATTATAACTACCCTCTTGAGATTGCTACCTAGGGTGTGGGAATATGAGAAAAAGCAGAGCTGAAAATATACCCTGTTGCATTTCATGTTAAGAAGTTTCCTGTTGACAAAACTCCCAAAATATGAAAGTAGTGGAGGGAAAGCAAATAAGAATTTTCTTTTCAACAAAAAAAAGGCCTTGTTACTGGAACTAAACACTTAGCAAAAACATTTTAAAAATCTATGTTCAAGCAAAGTCAAAAGGATTACAATAAATCAATAGATTCATCTGTTACAGCTGAAGTCTGGGTAGTATTGGTTAGCAGCCTGATTTTTTTTCCACCAATGAATGAAGAAGCACCCTCAGTAATGCAGGGGCAAGAAAAATGATGTGCTGGTAATTAAGTCTTCACTACCCCAATGTTATAAATAACAATCTGAGGATATTCACTACAGTAAGAAGCTGCATCTTGCTTGATATATGATAAGTTACAGTCAATTTGCTGAGATCAGAATTCACCAACTCATTTCTATCCATTGTTTTAACATTCTGATCAAAATATTTCTGCTGATTCGGCTTTGGGTCAACCTTTGATCTCTAACTCAAAACTCTCATGTTCTTTGTAGGTTTGCTGGCCCAAGAAACATGAAGTACAGCATGAGATCAAACTTTAACCCACCATGGAAGGACATGCTCTTCAGGTTGGCTGACCTAAGGCATGCTCCACTGTTAATCTGTCCACATTCCACTCGAGCATTTTTTCCGCTTTTCCCATTTTTAGTGCAGTTGAGAATGCATATTGAATGACTGCTTAATCTAAAGAGCTAAATATATACAAGCAGGAATACTGACATAACTTCTTCATTCATTGTCGTTATAATGAAATATCTGACAATTTCAGATTTGTACAAGGAGCTAAAAGACTTTTCAGTTACCTGATTTTGTCTCAATAAGGGTATCATAATCCTTTTGATTTTTGCATCTCATGAACGGTGCTGGGTGGCAATAATATGGGCTCTATGGTGCGATACATTATTCACAGAGGGTGCCATTTATGGAAGTTTTGATACAGAATATATGCTCAAAAAGAAGAAACTTTCCTAACTTCTGTAAGTTTCTCCTTTCTTGAAGAGTATATTATTTTAAGATGATTAAGTCTGCAGTCTTCTGCACACATACCCGGGGGGCAAGACCCATTGGAGATTGTGAAACCTGCTAACTAGTAATATTTTGTGCATTGTACTAAGTGTGGTTGTTTCTCAGAGGAAGTATTTCCAAGTTCAGATGCTTTCCTCAAGATAGTTTCCAGCAGCTAGAGATTTAGGGAACCTAAGTTTCAACAGAGCGCATTTGCTGTTTACAAATTAAGTTTTATTTGGTCTAATTAAATAATTTGGTAGGTAATAGGCCAGATACTAATAAGAGACCAAGAATCAACACTAAATGAAAAATTGAGAATATTGAATTTCCATAATTTAATGTTTAGATTTAGCATGCTTTCAGAATTAGGATGATATAAGGTATAGTGCTAGAAAACCATTGTTTTTCACTCTAAATTATAACCTGAAGCACAGTGGACTTTCTACATGGAAATTCCAGTTTTTCTATAACAAGAGGCTACTATATTCCATTCAGTGACCCTCTATCTTACCTATCTATCATCTATCTTCATCAATCAATCATCATCATCTCGGGATCAAAATATTGAGTTATCTTTAAAAATGTCAATTATTTGCTACAAAAATGCTGTGATGCAACTATTTAAATATATAACAAAGTATGCCGAATCTAATTAAATAGCTAATTTCTGTGTTGTAGATTTTAACAAAGCTTTCTTTAAGAGGGAACTTGTATCTCACGTCTTTTTTGCCGAAGTTGTTACAAATGGAATAGCCAAGAGCAGAGTTGCTCTAGAGGTTAGTGGTTCCCAATCTGTAGCTTGGGGAATGTTTGGTGATACCTGACATAGATACCAAAATTAAAATTCTTCAAACATAATAGCAACAAAATTAATTAGATCATCAAATTTTGGCACATTTAGCCCAAATTTCAGAATATGGTTTTGTCCATTTACTAAAAAAAGATCTAATTTTGAGGCTTTCAGGATGCTATAGGGGTCATGTCTTCTGGTGCCTACAAGTATTACAATGCCAATCCTTGGTTTATGTGGTGTCCCCCAAAACTGTTGCTGATAATGTAGTATCTGTGTAAAGGAAAACATTGGGAACTTTTGTTTTAAACATATGCATTAATCTGCCTTGGTCTTTTTTGAAATAACAACTACAAGGGTTAAGCAACAAAACTCTTTGAGAAAAGGAACTGCACTGTAAAACATGAAATGGTCTTGCGATGAGACGTTCATGGCAAGGAACACAAAAATGAAAGGCACTCCCAAATGTCATTCTTGATGACAAATCTTTCTATTTGTCCCAATTCAAAGTTTTCCCAGCCAGCACAGCTTCAAAAAGATATTACTGCTCATTGATTCCTTTCCCTAAAGTGTGATTTTCTTCAGTTAAAAAAAAAGGCAGGAGCACCACTAGAAAAACAAGTGTTATTGGAGGATGACAAGACATACACAATTTCACTGTAAACACATTGTCTGGAAGCAGCTTCAGGCTGGAAAGCTGAAATGAATAAAATTGCCTATCAAGGCTGTTTTTAGATAATGATTATAATTCTTTGCTATTTTGCAATCACAAAATTAGATGATGAAGATTAAAGTAAATAAAAGTATCACTTGATAATCTCTTAAATCTTCTCAGTGAATGGGCAGTAAAAATACATTGTCTTGCGCATTTAAACCAGGGTAGCACATTCTGAAAACATATTCTGCCCGAACAGTTGCCCCAACCTAATTAGTGCTTGACTGATCAAAATTAAGAACTAGTGTTAAGAATAATTCTTAAAAGAGCAAGACAAGTGTTTACATTAGGTAAAAGAATGGGAACCTGAATTCCTCATAGATTTCCTGAATTACAGTTTCCAGCATATTTCATCGTCATCTATGCTTCAGGTGGCAGCTGGTATCTGCAGTTCAGCAGTCTGGAGGGATCCATCATTCTCATTTTTGATCGCCATCAGTAAGAGATTGGATCTACTAAGCTTTGTCCTTTAAATGTTTAAGAATGGAGTTTCTTGAAGGAAAGAAATGCTATCTTAACAGAGATAATCAGAAGGAAATATGTAGAAAATCTCACAATTATGTAGTGGCTGTGTTCACACTGTTAAGTTATGGTTTACAGAATAAATCACGGTTAACTAATTTTACATAAAATACCAAATCATAAAACATTAGCAATCCACATCTTCTGGATCCACACAACAATATAAGCTAAAAAGTAGCAATTGGCTTGATATGTTGTGTGAACCCAGCTAGTATCTTCCAGCCAGAGACTACAGTATTATAAGGATTGTGGAGTTTTTCTCTAGTCTAGCAGTTATTCCTGCTGAAACTTGTATTTTTGTACCTACTGAATACCTTTGCCAATGCACTGAATCTATGCAGAAGGGAGTATGACATTCTTGCCTTTATATTCACACATCTCACATCACATGCACATGAAATTCAAACAGTATATCCTTAAACAGGCTTTCATCTGGGCTTCACACAGAGAACCAACGGATGCAACAAAAAAGAGGGAGACAATGAAACTAAAGTGTATCCATGCTGTGCAAATCAAGATTCACTATTAGTGAAATATGCCATATTCCTAGGAACATATATTAGAAGGGCTGGGGATCTTCAGAGACTTGCCAGAGATTGGCTTACATAGATACCCATTTTATTAAAAAAAAAACCTACCAAAAACAAAAACTCTGAGATAAAACACATTTGCTTTTAAGATTACTCTAAAAATTTAATAAAAATGAAAATATTTTCCTCAACTACTTAGTGCTAGTGATTGGTTTATTTTCCAGTGTCTATGCTTTGGTCAGCTTCATTTTCCAATTGGCTCATTCCACTTGGAATTCTAACACTTGAAAAAGGAAAAAAAAACGCAGTGAGATAACAAGTATGTTTTGAAGGAGATTTTTAACAGCATCACTTCCTATAGTGACAGAAAGGCCTACCTACCCTTTCCTGCTTAAAGATCCCCTTCATCTTTGCTACATTCCCACTGTATACTCTAAATCTACTTTTCTCAGAAAAGAAAATAAACTATCTTTTTCAGACAATCGGTTTTTAAGTGCAACCAACCAATAGTAGTTCTTTCTTTACTGTGGGAAAACTGGATACCATCTCTTGAGATTGCACTGTGTACACATGGCCTTCTGCCCCTCTTTCCTTCTCAGAGAGTGCAGCCATACTTTTTCAAATGGCCATATTAGGTTATAATTAAATATTATCTATGGTCGCTAATGGCAAGCATTCCAACCTCTTCCGGTCCTGCTCACTTTCTTTCATCTGGTATCTTCCACCCATGTAGAGCTACTAGGCCCATGTGGACTGGGAAGTCTGGGAACTACAGCCCTAACTCAGTGAAAGAGCAGCAGGGGAGAGAAAAACTGTTCCATGCCATGAATAATAATTGGCAGCACGGAAAGGATTAAGCAGCCCTCTTACCCACATTTCCTTTTTAGGAACAGCATGGTGTGTTTGGTGCCAGCTATTCATCCTTATTAAGACAGAAGGTCAGTGCTTGCTATACTTCCTCCTTCATGGGATCTTTTTATAATGAATGAAAACCAATACGTGGAAGCTACATCTGGGAGCAAAACAATACTTGGGAGGGAGGGGCTGCTTAAACTTTTCCTTTACAAATTACTCTACTTAGAATATGTGGTCCTGGCTACCAGCTTCGCTGGCTATAAAAAGGGTTGGGTCCATTCATAGAAATAGTGGGGACTGATGGCTGTTAGCCCTGATGGCAGGGTGACTGTCTCTGAAGGTGGCTGCTGGACTAGATTGGCCAGTGGTTCAATCCAACAGGCCACTGCTTATGCACCTCTATGCATTTCCAGCTTCATTTTATTCAAAAGGGGAAACATAAGCCACCCTACAAGAAAAAAAAGCAGCAGAAAGGGAAAAAAAACCTCTACTTTCTCTATTTTCTGTTGCTGTTCCTTTGCCTTTAGTCACAGCATTTAAAAAACAAAAACTGTGTATGGATGGAGGGGAGGGGGTAAAGATGAGAAAGTTGTTAATTAAACAAGCAGTGGAAAGGAATGTCCAGACAACAAATGCAGCTTGAAAATAAAATAAAGATAGCCACATAAAACAGAGATGGATTCTTCTTGCATCCCCACTCTGGCTCCCTTGGGTATCTCTTCCTTTACCAAAAATACAGTCCAGCATCAGGAATATGCATAAATTAGGGGAGACCCCAAAACACATGATTAACAGAATGCATATTATTTTCAGTGAAGTAAATAGAAATAAATACTTTATAAATATAATTCATACTATTCTTTCTCTATCAAGTAATTTGTAAAAGGTCAACAGTAAGTTATGAATTAGCAGCACATAATTCTATGACTTTTATCTCTTTAAATAGCATTAACTTTCACTCTTGCAAATTCCTATCTCTTTAAATTGAACAACTGATTTAGAAATTTTAAAAAAACAGAAGGAAATAAAAAAGCTCTTGCTTTGTTAGTAGTCATAAGCCACCCAATAAAGAGAAGAGTGGAAGATCACATATGTGCAAGAATTCTAGGGAATACCACCCCTTTAAAATTACACAAGGGAAATGTGTTTGCCCAATGAAGCTGTAACTCATGATGGATCACTCTGCGGCACAGGCATCTGAGAAGATGAATGACAGGAAAAATCCAAATTTCAGATGACAATCTTCCAACAGCACCCATTATTTCACTTTTCTGTTTTTTTGAGGTGAGCAGCTTTTTTATGTTAAATTCTTGCCTGGGTTGTCGTTCGTCTAGACAGTTTGGATCTGTTGGAGAAGCCAAGATAGAACAAATGTAAAGACTTGAGAACAAAGCAAAGAGGAATTATGCTTTAGACCTCCACCTAGGTGCAGAAATCTCAAATGAATCAGAGGTTGCACAACTGTAACGGTAGTATAAATGAACTAGCTTTACTCTTCTTCTAAAAGAGCCTTTTCAATTGGTTCCTTCCATAATTTTAATCCCACTATCAACCAAATCTAATGCGAGTCATTTGTGCATGATATCTTAAAGAAGACATCTTCAGAAAGCCCTTCTATAGAGGAGCCTTCTAAGACATTCAGTTACCTTATTGATCCAGCCAGGAGAGGATTAAATGCATACAGCCAATCATGCATGTCTTTATCATTGCTTGCTTGCAGCAGAATTCCACGATGTTCAGTGCACACTGCAAAAGTGTTAGGGGTCTAAACCAAGTAAAAAGATACTAGTTAGATTCATTACTAGAAGAACAGGATGACTACAACTATGCAACTATAGTGACTGCAACTATGATGACTCCAAATTACAGAAATCAAGCCATGTGATCCCAGAACCTTATTTTGCTTGTATACAGTCTTAACAATCCATATTGCAACAGTCCTGGTTCTGAAATATTTGCTTCACATGTTATTTTGTTCATATGGGACTTGCAATCTACATTAATCAGAATGGGCTTGGTTATTTGTTCTCATCCCAAAAAAATCCATTCATCAAATTATTTATTGATATATTTATTATGAATATATCTTGCCTGATTATTTTTATAAACAATTCAAGGCAACAAACATATCCAGCACACCTTCCTCTTCTTATTTTCCCCACAACAATGACCCTATGAGGGGAACTGGGCTGAGAGAGTGCCTGGTCCAAGGTCACCCAGTTGGCTTTCATTGCTAAAGTAGGATTAGGACTCAGACTTTCCTGTCTTCTAATCTGGTGATTTAATGACTAGGCCAAACTGGGTTGCTATCACTTTAGCAGTATGTTTATTTGACAGTCTAAAGAATCAACTTGACTGCAGTGATTTTCTGTCTTAAACCTAGTTCCTATTTAAACTGATGTCAAAAACAACCTTACTATTGTATTTCCTAGAAAAGGAAGGTGAAATAAAGAAAGCAGCCTTCCAGGAAAGAAATGGCAGGCTGGGAACAGCTCCACGAAAAGTGGAGTCAGCAACCATGGCAAAATGAAGAGGGGAAAAGTAGACTAGATCTTCAATAATTCATCTGGACAAGGAGAGGACTTAAGATCACCCACAAATACCCCGGATAGCAGCTCCTTGCAAGAAGACTGCAAGACAGCAGTCTCTGGCAGGTCTAGAGCTTTGAGAGGCAATGGAATGACAGTGTTGCTGAACTACCGTTGTCAGCTTTGAAAGGATACTAAGTTTGTACATTTTCTTTTCTGATCTTTCAGAAATTGGTTTTTTTTAATCAATTTTAAAATTGTTTCAGTCATTCCC
>JANHFO010003496.1:88566-106948 GCA_032468095.1 Pareas carinatus | reverse complement strand
GTATGAGATGTAGACATGAATGAATGGGGGAAAATTAGCTTTAAAAAACCAACAGATCCAGATTATCCATTCACTCTTGGCTATGATATTGGATAAAATTAATGGTGATCAAAAAAAATATTCTGACAATAGAGGCTAATTAGCTTACCACTTAGTATCAGAATTGAATTAAGTCATCATACATGGCATGTTCTTCATATAATGTTAGTCTTGGCACTGAACAGTGCAAAACTAAAATGATATTTGCAGGATATAGGATTCAATACTTCCATCCTAACAAACATACTATTTCTTTAAAAAAAAGCCAATGTTCATATTTTTAGGGATTCTTGCCCATCTGTACTAACATTATAGTCACAATTGTACGCAGTAGTCTTATAACTGGTGAGGACTTTAACAGAATAATAGAGTTGGAAGGGACCTTGGAGGTCTTCTAGACCAACCCCCTGCTTAAGCAGGAAACCCTATACTAGTGGTGGTGAACCTATAGCACGGGTGCCAGAAGCGGCACTCAGAGCCCTTTCTGTGGGCACGCATGCCATCGCCCCAGCACAGATTTCTTTACTAAAAACCTAGTAAAATGTGGAGCTCCCCTCCCCTTCCCTTCTCCACATGTGCTTCTGCCCAGCAGCCCAATGGGAGTGCTTCGTCCCTCCCCTGTCTAGGGTAAGGTGAGAGAGAAGAGGAGCTAGGTTGGAGGGGGGCATAGCTTACATAGCCCTCGCTGCAGAAGCTGGGTGAGGCTGCCGGGAGGCCCGTGCAGGACATGGGGGATTGTCGATGGGGGTGGGGGGTGCTGATGCCCACGGGAGGTACCAACAGCCGCAGGGAGTCATGGGGGGTTGCTGACTGCTGCAGGGATGCAGGGGGTCACCGATTGCCATGGGGGTGCGTGTTGCTGTGTTGGCACTTTGCGATAAATAAGTGGCTTTTGGGTTGCAGTGTAGGCAACAAATTTTTCCACAGAATTTGTGACTCAGACAGGTTTTCAGAAATCATCTTCAATATTTTTCCTTCTGCTCCAAAATATGCGTTCCTTTAGCTAATTACTATTATCTGTCAATCATAGATATCATGGAAGGGGCACAGTGACTCAGCAGATAAAGACACTGAGCTTGTCAACAGTTTGTCAGTTCAAATACCTAGTCCTGCGTAACAGAGTGAGCTCCCATTAGTTGCTCCAGCTTCTGTCAACCTAGCAGTTCGATAGCATGTAAAAACGCAAACAGAAAAATAGGGACCACTTCGGTGGGAAGGTAACAGTGTTCCATGCGCCTTTGGTGTCTAGTCATGCCAGCGATATGACCACAGGCACATCTTTCGACAGCGCTGGCTCTTCGGCTTTAAAATGGAAATGAACACCTCCCTAGAGTCAGCTACGACTAGCACACATGTGCAGGGGGAACCTTCACCCTTTTATCAATCATCACTATAATTAATAATTATATTGGAAGTAAATACACTGTACATTAACATTAAAAGATACTCAAAGCAGCAAATAATCCCTAGAATTCTACATCTAATTACTATAAAACTCAAAACTATATTATAAGTAAGTATGATGAAAATAAAGAGGAAAATGGTTGAGGACTTAATTTATTTAATATTAAAAAAAAGCAAACCCAAGGAATCTCACTTTGATTTTTACTTTAGTTTATTTATTTAGTCAAGCACATATGAGGAAAAAAAGTATAAGTACGAACATACTGTATAAACATGTAGGTATAAGCATATGCATAATAATATATGAGTAGAAATAAATGGAGACAGTAGGACAGGGACAGTAGGCAAGCTAGTGCATTTATGCACACCCCCATAGAGACCTCTTAGGTATGGAGTGAGGTCCACAGTAGATAGTTTAAGCTTAAAGATTTGGGGATTTGGGGAATGTAATGAAAATGTCAGGTAGTCAGGCATTTACCACTCCGTTACTAAGGTCATATTTTCTGCAATCAAGTCTGCAGCGATTTACCTTGAGTTTGTATCTGTTGTTAGCCCATGTATTATTGTGGTTGAAACTGAAGTAATCATTGATTGGAAGAACATTGTAACAGATTTTATGTACTAAGCTTAGGTCAGACCTTAGGTGGCATAGCTCTAAGCTGTCTAGGTTCAGGATTTCAAGCATGGTGGCATAAGGTATTATATTGCGGGCTGAGGAATGTAGCAACCTTCTCGTAAAATACTTCTGGACTTGTTCGATTGTATTAATGTCTGTTAAACAATATGGGTTCCAGGCAGATGAGCTGCATTCGAGAATTGGTCTGGCAAAGATTTTATATGCCCTGGTTTGCAGTTCAATATTACTGGAAAAGAAGCTTCACAAAATGAGGTTGACAACTCTTAATGCTTTTTTGGCAATGCTGCTACAGTGAGGTCTAGGGCTTAGATCTTTTGAAATGAGTACTTCTAGGTCCTTGACAGAGTGACAGCTGTCTTCGAGGTTATATCCACCCAGTTTGTATTTAGTGTTCTGATTCTTTTTACCAATGTGTAAGACAGAGCATTTGTTGATTGAGATGCGGTTGCCAATTGTTCGACCATTCAGACACATAGTCAAGGTCACATTGTAAGGCAGCAGTGTTGTCAGTGGTGTTAAATAGTTTTAAGTCATCAGCAAAGAGAATGGAGTTGCTTTTGATGTGATCGCAAAGATCGTTTATGTAGATTAAAAATAGGGTGGGGCCTAGAATGCTGCCTTGGGGGTCAAATGGTCAATGGTCAAAAGTGCTTTACAGGCTGTGAAGCACTCTTTCTGAGATCGTCATAACTTTGAATGATCGTTAATTCGACCAGTATTTAAGGGAGGATTACCTGTAGTTGAACAAGTTTGAGTAACTTTTATTCCTATGGACAGCCTTATTGCCTTTCTGTCTGCCTCTCAATCAGTTAAGATTAATAGGGACTTCACTCAAATGTTCAACCCTTTGAAGAAGTGTGTGTGGGGAGAGGAATAATTTTTGTAACAGCACAAAACAAATATTTATAAATGATGATAACAACTAGTGCTGCTGGAAATTACCACCATGCACCACTGTATATTGTAGAAATCTACGGATATTTTCAATTGGTCTTTAAATTAAGGCAACACTATTTGCTAAGAAAGCTAAGAAACGTTATCTCTTCATTCAAAAATAACTGTTCCTTTCAGAAAAAAATATTATTTGAACTTGCAGACTATATTCAAATGCCTTCAGAACGCAGGTACAGAAATACCCATCAGATCTTAGACTTAAAGAAAATATGAAGCCAACTTTTCCAGCCCTGTCCCAGGAGAGGGGCACATCCCGTGTTTTATACCTTGACTGCAAGTTCTTTCTGCCTCTCGCTAGGAGTATCAAGGGGTAAAGGCCTCCCTTCTGGGGTACCATCTGCAGAGATCGGAGATGAGACATAAGATGTGCTGCGGGAATCAGAATCTTCACTGGAGCTTGAGGACAAGGAATCCAGGCCTAAGCGCTGAGTTGTCTCCAGCTTCTCACGCAAGAGCAGATAATGTCTTGTTTTCTCAACCTATGGAAAGAAAGGCTAGTTTGCTATTGATACCTTCCATTATCAGGAACGGTCATGCTGGGTGGAGAATTGTGCAAGTTAGAATCTAGAGGGCATCCAGGATGGGGAAGGGCATTTTAAGCATTTAACTCTACATTAATCTACTCTCATCACCTGGCCCATTAGTTGGGCAGGACTAGGTTGATGGGAAACTGGCAGTAACTGGGCCTTAGGCCAGACTCTTACTTCTTGAAGAAGACTCAGTTTTTCCAGTTCCCACTGATGATCCAAGATGAGACTGTCACTACGAGGTCGCCACCCAGCTAAATTCTCTTCTCCTCGTACGTAGGCCACAGAGGTGTCCAGCACACGCCTTCGTCTCCTTTGCATACCTACAGAAGAAATCTTTATTCAGCGTAGCTGTGATCTATAAGCCCATGCAACACATTCATATTATGTAAGTTATAGGAATAGTTAAGTCTTGTCTTCTAATGCCTTCTAATATCCTTCTTGCTTAAGTACTGTATAAGCCCAAGATCACATGGAGACCCTTCCATAAAGACAGAACGTCTTACCTGGACTGCCAGCATCCGCAACTCGGCAAAGGCTGAGCTCATAGACCCCAGTCACACGGTTACTGTAGCAGAAAGTGAAAAACAAAACAAGCTAATAGAAGATATACCATTCTTATGAATATGGTACATTCAAGGAATCATTCTATTCCACCTCAACTTCAAGATGATGGGACCACTTTTTAATTGTTGAGCCAATTTTTCTGATTCTGTCAAATATAATTTATGTTTAATTACTTCCATTTGTCCTTTCAATATTTTTCCCCCTGATGTTCTTTGTAGTTCAAATTCCAATTTTAAAAATTCTTTTTTGGCTATTCCTCTAAAATATGCTTTTGCTGTATCCCATACATTTTGTAAAGTTGTATCTTCCTTTTTATTTTCTTAAAAAAAATCCATTTCTTTTTTTGTCAAGTCAATAAAGTCCTTTTCTTTTAATATAGCTTTATCTAGCATCCATCTTGCTTTCCATCCCGCCCAGTCCTCTCCATTGCATTCTTTTTGGATTGTGATCTGCCCAAATACTTGATTCAATGTCAATATCCTGTATCATTGTCCTTAATTCTGAAGTCATTCACATCATAGCAATTCTGGACTAAGATTTATGGCTATTTGAATAAAATGTAAATTGTTGTTTTTTTGGGTTAACTTCTCTCCAAACATCTTGAATTCCTATTTCTTCTACCGTGATTTAAAAAAAAAAGTTTTGGCAATCTTTTCCTTCTTCTTTTTCCCTCTCTGCTACTTTTATAGTCTAAAGTCCCTGTCACAACTGCATTAAAATCTCTCTCAATACATATTATATTCCAATTCTACTAGCTTTTCATGCAGTTTTTGATAAATTTTTACTTGTTTGTCATTTGGTGCATATATAACTATTAACAATATTTCTTTTTTAAATAGTGTTGTTTCTATTAACAATATTCTTCCATCTTCATCTCTGTAAATCATTTTTAATCTATTGTTTCTTTAATATATACCGCAGTTCCTCTCTTCTTCTTTTTTGCCAAAGAATAATGAAGTTTTCCAATTTTCGGACATTCCAATAATTTATATTGTTGTTTGGTTATATGTGCTTCTTATAAACAAATTATATCCATATTTAGTTTTAGTATTTTTTTAAAAGTTATGTTTCTCTTTTTGGGGAAGTTTAGTCCATTTATGTTCACTGAAAATATTCCATTTTCTCTGTCCATAGTAGTTTATTTGTATATTTTGGTTGTACCGCTCTAATTGTTCTCTGTTCTCCTGATATCTCTCTTCACCTTGATCTTATTTCTCCTTCTCCTTTTCTGTTTGTTGATTTGGTTTGAGTTTGTAATCCTTCTTCTAAGAATGCTCTACGATGTTCTTAAAAATCAGCTGCTGTGATAGTCAAGTTCAAAGAGTATCTGGTATTATTCCAATTGATCAATATTCTTTCTGGGATTAACCATCTGAAATTAATTCCTTTCTTAATCAATTTAGTTGTCAAAAATGGTATTTCCTTCTATTTTCTCTTATTCGTTTAGGAATCTGTTTCAACACCTCAATTTTTTTATTGTTGTACATCAGTGACTGATTTCTCACTTTCAACAATATCTCCTCTCTTGTTGATTTCCTCAGGAATCTCAGATGCACTTCTCTTGGCAGTTTATTTCTTCTTGCATAGTTTGTATTCATTCTGAATACTTTATCAATTTCATTTTCCATTTCATCTGCATCAATCTCCAATAATTCTGCCAAGCAATTCCATAATTGTTTTTTGTCTTTTTGTTCTTTTTTTCAGATAGCTTTGCAGCTGTTTTGCAAGGTCACTTGAGTTTTGTCTTTTAATTTCCCAATGTGTAATCTATACTTTGATCACCAGATGTCCTCCTATTCTTTCAAATCTTTAAAACATTATTTTCATGTTAATTTCTTTTCCAATAATTTGTAGATAAGGAAAAAAATCTCACTTTTTAAAAAAAGTTCATGCAGTATTTTTAAATATAATTTCAGTCTTTTATAATACTTTTATATTTCCCCCCAAATTTTCTCCTGTGTATTAAGTCACCATTTTTCTTCTTTTTGGTATGTTTATTTCCTCATTTCTTCCAAAGATCAGTGTTTTTATAGTCTCTTTTAGAAGGGGGAATCTTAAGTAAGCTCGCCCAGTCTGATCGGCTGATTGACTATCTGCTGTTCTGTGGTTTAAAAACTGCGGCTCTGCTTTTCCCCTTATTTGTCTGTGGTTGGAGCTGCTTGGAGGCAGTCTTCCTCCTGAACATATGAAGAGCTTCTCCGTTCACCAGGATTGGCTACCACCTGATCCTGACTCCTAGAGTTCCTCTTCTTTTCCGTGGCCTCAAAAGGGCGACTTTGGGACCTCTGTAGGTCCCTGGACGAATGGAATCCACTTCAAGACTGGAGCTCAGTTTTTCAGTTCACTTCAGGGCATTTTTCATTTGTTTGTTAGGCAGCATGAGTTAACATATGTATTTAACTGTACATATATTAACAGCAGGGAGAATTGTTTCTGCACAAAATTGGGAAAAAGAAGAAATACCACCAGCAGAAGAAATAAAGAAAATTTTAGATGGTGCAGAAATGAACAGATTGACTATGAGAATGAAAGAAAAAGGAAAAGAAGATTCAGATTATTTTCAAATTTGGAACTTGTTCTACATATGGCTTGAAAGAAGAATGAAGGGGTAGGAATCAAATGTATTAGAAAAGTTTAATAATATACATATATATATATCATAATACTGAGATTGTATACCCAGATGGCTTGTTTGTCTTGAGATATTTACTGTCTTATTGTAGGTAGGTAGGTAGGTAAGTAAGTAAGTAAGATGATGGGACCAAATTCTGTTTTTTAGAGAATTTTAATGTTAAGCTGAAAGTTACACGTGAAGCCTAACAACCTTTAGTTAAGCCTGTGAATGTATCAGTTAATGTCTACTAAGAGGTAGACATACAATTTCCATATCAGTTGATCGGGAGTGTATTCTTTATTCTAATAAGATCTGTTTGTCTCCTGGCCTTTCTTACCTTTCTAAAGCTCGAAGGCTTCCGCTTCCGAAAAGATTGCGGATTGATCGAGAAGCAGGGAGTTTGGCATCTCTTGAGTAAAAGACCATGCAAAAATCTTTGGTGACCACAGCAGGTTGCGTGCAGTTTTCCATCTGAAATGAGAACATAATTTTAATATACTGTCAGACAAAGAATCAGAACCACACATTAAGCTCCAGTCAAGCTGATTTATACACAAGAATTCAGTCAAATAATGGTCAGCACTAAATTGGTGCTAGATAAGAGTTAATTGAATTCAAGAGGGGCAGGACCTGGACTGTTTATCGGAATGTAACAATTCCAAGCTGATTACTCTCTTGACTCTGCCCTCAAGCTCTGCCCCTCCTTCCATATACAGTGAACTTTTTAAAAAAAAAAACAAGCTTAAACTGGTGATTACATTTCTATATCTGTGTGGTTTTCTTGCACCCCTACATAAGTTAGTTATTGTCCTTTTGGGGTTTTGGGATATCAAATCCAGCCCACATGCTTTGTGTTCATCAAATTCCTAATAAGATCTGGCAGTAACTTTCTCAGCATCAGACAAGGCTGGATATCATTGGTAACAAAGTAATAAACACTACTTCAAATTGCTTTATATTCCTGGTTATGTTAGAAAGGGTGGATCATATGGTTATGTTTGGCATCATACAAATTTTGAAACACAGCCTTGCACATGCCAATGTTGATCTGACAATTGCACAGAGAATATTATGAAGGCACTAATATGACTTGCCTCAATATAAGCAGAGAGGGTCATGTAGATTTTTTCTCTGTAAGGGGTGACACGATTCAAGAGCAAAGAGTTATGCATGGAGCTATCCCACGCTGCTTCAAACTGGTAAAATGTCCTACAGAAGAAAAACAAAATACCTGGTTAATAAAAGACTATAAACTAATCCAAAATATTAATAGGAACAAGACACAAACATGCACAAATGCACACACACACACACACACACACACACACATCTGTCTGAATGATGTGGCCATCCTGGAGTACTCTGACCTCAAATATAATATCTTGTTTTAAAGGCAAAAGTGAAAGCATCACCTGGAATTCTCAAGGAAGGTCTTGCGGATATGATTTTTTTTAAAAAAAATAGTCACATATAGATACAAATGATTTTGGCTACATAGAAATTATGATAAAGGAGAAGGTGACAGAAAAATAGGGAAAGTGGAAGGTGGCACTTGAAAAGGGAGTTACATAGACATGGGGCATTAAACAATAAACAGGATCAAAGCTGAAGGTGTATCAGATAGAAATAGCACCTACTGATCCCTACTTCTGATTAAATGGTTCTAGGCAGTTGACTCATTCTTATCTTGGAATTGTTTTTATTTTTATAGCTGCCCATTTCACATAAGGAGACACCAGGTAGCACATAAAAACTTTCCATATATTATAAAATGAATTAAAACAATGTAATTATTAAAATAAAGATGTTGGGGAGAGTTAAAATCAGAAGGCTATGCATGATGTAGCCACTGTACGGACTCCCTACTATCAGGAGAACCCCAGGCCTGGTGGGGGGGAAAACATGTTTTGAGGGTTTTCTGGAAGAAGATGGGGTTGGGACTAGCTTCATTTAAGAGAGAATGATGTTCCACAAGGCGGATCCTCCAGGCACCAGGACAAGACATCATCAGTATCACTTGAGCATTGAGGGAGCAGGGAAGAACATTTAAGTATTATCACCGTATTGATAGTACTTGAACAATGATGGGAAGATGATAGTGACAGATGATCCCACGTAAAAGTTAAACATGAGTGGAGAGAGCACCAAAATGTATGGCACACACATAGTTGGAGAAGAGGGTGAGAGCCCTCATTCCCAATCAACACCAACTAGTATCAGACCCAAAGGAAGGAAGAGAACCAACAGAGTATAGTTCTGTCCATTTCCAATCCCATGGCTGATGATCTCTCCACCACAGAGATGTCCAGAAGAGCCTGGATGGGTGCATTATCCCCATCCCATTCCAACTAGAGATCATCCAAAAATGCAATTTAAGATGCCATCTAAAAGAAAAAATGGACAAGAAGCAATACACTTGGATAGCAATTGAAAAAGATCCTTCCTTGATACAGAAATAATTGGTTATCTTAAAATATTGCCTAATGCATTCCAAGGCCACATCCCTTCAGTCAAACATGTTAAAATAAATAATCTTTCATCCATTGGAAGGAGATACTAATTTTTGGCAAGCATAATCAGAAGAAAGAAAGAAAAGGTGAGGATGCTCAGTCTTGCTTTTAATTCCACGTTTCTAGAACATTTTCAGGATTACCTTGGCAGAAACTTATTACAAAGTATCTGCAGCTAATTTACCATGTTTTTATTTGTCTTTGCACATAAGCACAATTTTCAAAATTGTGGACTATTATTCCTGTAATCTTTAGTTTGAAAAATATGTTCTATAGATATTAGTCCAGAGGTTCTCAAACTCTGCTGTGCCATGATCCTAAAATGATTCATGGATTTATGTGATCCATCTGTGAATAAAATTAATACTTCCAAAAAACAATGGTTAGATAATTTAAAACCCAAACTTTTAATGAGAAGAGTGTGCTTGCTTAATTTTGCCTTATTTGTGTACTTTGGGTGTTACAAGACAATCACTCTAATTTCTCTTTTCACATTTGAACAATATCTGCTCCTTATAGCAATCTATACAAGCCATCACATTTGTATATGAAAGTTGGAGCCCACACAGGCTGTTATTTAGGCTTTCTTGTCTTTATTTCTTGGACAAGCCAACACTTAAGCTTATTTAGTCAGTCCATAAGCATAGCATCACTTCAGAAATCCAGATTTCCATAAAGAATAAAATCCATGGCATACTAGCTGCTCTGGTCATGCAGGAACACCCAAAGGAAGGAATTCTGCTAATTATAAAACATGCTCATTTTTTCACTTATCCCTTTTCAATCACATTTTCAATTATGATGGTTTTTCTCTTGTGAAGCATATTTGGTTCAATTTTAATTTTTTTTTATATACCAGAGAACATTTCAGAAATTACTTGCCAAACACAATCAAAATACTGGAATTCTCTATCTCTTTCTCCTATTTTCATCTGAGCATCCTCAAGTTTTAAAATATTCTGGCATTCCACTATCACAGCTCACCAACATTCAGTATCAACATAGTCAGAAGCCTCTTTAATAGTAAGAGACACCAACCCACCTGTTGGAAGATAATCTATTAACAATAGATCTATTATTACTAAGAACTGACTCTTGATAAAGAGGATCTGACTATTGGTTGATGCACAGTAACTACCTCATTCTAAACATCAGACATTTTGCAAAAACCAAAAGAGCTAATTTCACTGAGACACAAGCAAGTCAAAGACAAATTCCAAAAGGAAGAAAACAAGTTTAGGACAGGAAGAGTGTAAAAGTGAAGAGAAAAGGAGGGAAACTAGTAACTAGATATCAAGCAAGGGTATGAGAGAAAAGTGAGACAAAAATACCTAGTGTCATTTCCAAGTGAAATGCTATAAGTGGAAGGCAACCCAAGACAAACACACGTACAGATACACAAAGAAATTAAAATGTCAGAAAGCATTGTTTATAGGTGCCTGAGAAAAGCTACCCAGAGAGGCAACTACATGAGGGTGCATAGAGATATGAAGAGACCAGCCATAGTTAGTTACAATACTGTTCTCTCTTCAGTCTCTTAGTAGAAGGACACGTACACAATAAGAAGCCCAGAATGTTGTTTCAGATGTTAAATACTCCCCTCTTGTTCTCTAGGTAAGTCTAACAATCCTGTTGATTCAATTAGATTTTTTTTATCTATATCATTTGTAGATTGAAATATCAAAGAAATTTTCGTTCACCAGGTTCTT
The DNA here is from genome assembly GCA_032468095.1 of Pareas carinatus. NCBI lineage: Eukaryota > Metazoa > Chordata > Lepidosauria > Squamata > Pareidae > Pareas > Pareas carinatus. The sequence continues at coordinate 95,987 of JANHFO010003496.1, read as the reverse complement.
ATCAGAATTGTGATTTCCAGTGTGAGAAGTGGGTTTCAGTCTCCCCCAACCAGTTGCTTTGAAGATACGTAGGGATTAAAACTCCCTGAATCACTTGGCAGCCTGGAGTTGCAGTCTTAGCACATCTGGAATGCATGAAATTTGGGGAGGCTGTGCTACAATGATTCCATTAAGGTGAGATTTACAGGGAAAAATCCTTTCAGTCTATAGTACTTCCCTAAAAAAACACCTTCTCTTAACAGTACAGAGCAATGATACTGTATTGAGGCATATTCAGCAAGTTTATTAAATCAAACTACAGTATGTCCTAATCATCAAGAAGGAACAAGCAAGGTGTCCCATGCAAAAGTGCTTCAGTAGGATGAGAAGAAATATAGCAATAAATAAATCCAAATGGCTCTGAAAAAGGAAGCCTCATACTACATAGAAATATTCATATATTTCTTGAATATTCATTCTAAAATAATCCTTTCTAATCCTCAAAAGGTAAAATTCATATCAACGTTGTCCTCCAGGTGACCATCATAGAATGTTTTATGTAAACGTTATTGTATAAACCCACATTATATAATAAACCATTAATGGAAACCAGTTCTATCAAGGTGCCTGGAACAGGCAACAGAAACTCAGTTCAAATTGACAGAAAACTGCAGATGAAGGAACAAAAATACTGACACCAAGGCAGGAAATGTTTCTAACTTTAGATGAATTGGGCCATAAATCAGTAGCTATACTTGTCTTGTCCTATTCATCCATGGCATTTTTGAGACAATTATCTTTAATGGCACTTTTGGTACCACATTTTAAAATCGTAATGATTGATTAGCAGGCACTGCAATAAAACTATAATTCTTACAGTGACTTCATAATTTAAGAACATAGTTACAGTAATTGCATACTGACTTGCAATTGAAGTGGGTAAAGTATTTTATTCTTATTTAGTATAGTTTGTATCACTGGCATCTCTAAAACAAATACCGTCTAAGTCTTAAGTATAGATTTTTAAGGAGCAAAATAGAACTAATTCAAATATTAGAAAACGAAATCAACCAGATAATTTTTCTTCCCATTTTAGCATTCCTTGTTTGATTTTAAATTCTTCAACAAAAGAAATCGATCATATGCTGGGAATAGGGAATTGAGAAATGTTTGAAGAATTACTTAAACATTTTGTATCACAAACTAACTCTTTCTCTAACCAGGCCTAACTTTCCTCCTTAACATGGTGTCTCTCCAATGTGTGGGACCAACATCATCATCTGCAGCCAGTGAGACCAGTCGGATCTCTTCAGTATTTAAAGAATTATATTCAGTAATTCCAATCTTCCTAACATGCAGAGTTGGCAATTTTATTACCCTTGGGATACTTTAATATCTAATCATTGTCACAGTCCAAGTCATGCAATCCATGTGATACTTGAATTCATACAGTTGCCCCAGACTGGATTTTGAAGAGTTTTTGCACCCACAACTGACTGAAAACTGCCCAGGAAGCCTGTTAAAAGACCCCCCATTGATGGCTCTTTCACACCATCCTGGGTTGCTCCTAATCTCCTCTCTCACCCCAGCCACACAGAGCATCTCATAAATCCTGCATCAATTCAACTCCTTTTGTGGCACTGCCAAAGCCAAAAGCAGGGGATGGAGGAGTTTCTGTATGGCCAGGCCAGGCCAGCAATATTTTTGGCAGAGATAGAGGGGGGGGGGAAGGAAACAGAGCAATCAAATGTGGGGGGGAAAGCTAGCTCCCAGCCCCCAGTCTCCAAAGAGAGCGTATATGAATGAAAGAAAAATAAGAAAAACACTGGCCTTTGAAAGAAAAGGAGTTACAAAAAGCAACAACCAAGGAACAAAATGGAACAAAAACAAGCCCAATGATGCAGAGGAGAGAAAAAAGAAGTTGGTGTATTCAGGTAGGTGGAAATAAGTTCAGTCTACAGCATTGCTACCCCAATGCTGATTTGAAAAAGGTGCATGAGAGGAAGTAAAATATATGGGGAAGCTCACAAATAATACCTAGGCATATCCGAATCAAGAAACTGCCTGCAAAAACACAAACAATCACATGGTTAGTTTAAATGGGCAGTGATGGTGGAGGTGGCAGTAGCATCAGCAGTTTTATCATGCAGGCCTTCCAAAGCCTAAGCACTACAAAAAGGTCCTCTCTGTCCTGAGTAGAAGGCAAAGATCAAGGCCCTCTAATGAACGCATTATAAATTAGTAAATGGAGTAACAGTGAGATACACTGAAATGTCTTGGGTCAGTTTGGGGGCCATTACTGCAGAGCCTTAAATTCAATCATGAAATTTGTTGTTCGTGCATCACTACCTGAAGCCAATTTAAGCTCTTTCAACACTGTGAAGGTGAAAGGTTCAGAGCCTTTGGTATGTTTGCAGAACATGAGAAGGCATAAAGTCAGGTTGACAAGTGCTACCATTTTACTATTATTAAACATGGTTCTTAACCAGGAATTTGAGCTTACTATACCATCTAGGCCAGAAATACCTGCCATTTAGAGGAACTGAAATTTGAAGCTATCACAAGTCTGAGTTACAAAGGCTGGCTTCTCCAGTTTCAAAATGGCATCCATTTCAGGTTTGGAAGACAAGGTAAACCTAAATCTTGGCTTAAAGAGCTACATCTGGCAGTGGAAGGATTGATAACGCCAGTGTCTGTCTGCTTCTCAACAGGACATTTCATTCCACATGTTGTGAGAATGCACCCAGTGACTATAAATGGATTTGTAAGAAAAGGACTGCCTTTGTTTAGAAATTCAGGCCGTACTAGGGTTGCTTTTTTGTTTTGCTGTTGCTGACTTGCCTCAAGGAAAAATTGCCCTTCTAGTATTTTAGACAGCCTAATTCAGGCATAGAATTTGGTCATTTTACCATTTTGTTCAATCTGATTCATCATGGCCTTTTATCTAACAATTCCTGTCACATGGCTCTAGAGGGGCTTCTTGCCAACACACAAGGAGGTTTTTTACAATGCTTCTCCCTGTCTATGAATATGAAGCCAATCTGAAGTTCTTTTGCATCATGTTACTCAATGATACTGGATCACAGTGAATAAATTCTAAAGAGATGTTTGCCTGCCCTCTGGAAAAATAGCTTGGTGATACATGATGGCAAAGCTGGGAGCTGAAACAGGAGTCCATGTGGGTGGATGAGTTGAGTTCTCAACCAAAAGTTCTTAGTTAAATACTATCAAGATCTGAAGGTCCCTAAAATTCATGCAAATTAAGAAAGATGGGAAAACACAAAAATGGTTGCTCTAGTGCCACCTTCTGCAACTTGATACAATCCAGATGAGATGGGATTACAACTCCTATTGCCTCATGATAAAAGTTCTACCTTGCAATGGCAAGAATTGTAGTCTTAGATTGGGAACGGATCAGGCTGAGATAGGCTGCTTTTGTAGATAGATCCTTTGTTATTCTGATCCTTCAGCCAAATCTGGTCAGCCTTGCTGACAACTTCAAGATGCCAGCCATCGATTCTGTTTTCATCCATGCAGGCAGCTTAGAATAATGTTCATATAGGAGAAAGAGACGCAAACAGAAAGGAGCAGCCGAAATCTACAGACATGTGATTTCTTTCTTCTTTCTTATTCTTATTTTTCTAGCAATGCTCAGAAGCCTCAAAGATAGACTTCCTGTGGTTTATGAAAATTTAGTAATTTAAATTTTGGGTTTAATGAATGCTGGTGCTTTGAACACCATAGCTCACAGGGCACTGTGGCTAATAAATGTTACAAATAATTACATCGAATGGTAAATTAAGCAATATGCACTAAATCAAACCTGAAATATTATACTGAAAACAATCATACACTCAGGTTTCCTCCCAAGAGTTGCAGAGTTGGAAAAAAATGTCAGAAGAAACACCACTTCTAGAATATGTAAAGGAGAGGCCTATTTCAACCTGATCTCCTTCTGAGTGGAAATTCTGGATTTACACTCGAGTACGTTTGGAGGGCACCAGGTCAGGGGAGGCTGAGGTAAAAAGCTCAGTAACCGGAGATGAAAGAAACATTGCATGACCAGGATCAATTGCTTTCATACAATGCAAAATCCATCATACAATTAGGAGTACTTTCTAATATTAGTTTTAATCATTGATTTTACTGATGACTGCATGAGGATCCTGTAAAACAGAAATTTGCTTGGCTAGTATCAAATTAGCGTAGAAGTAATATCAGCCACTAAACAAATCTAGGAACAATGCATTCCAAAATTTATCATTTTTCTTGATAATAGGTAAATTTACTATAAGTTTTTTCTTTTCTTTTTGCTTATAGGTTTGCTATTATTGTCACTGAAAAAGCTGACATCCTGAACCATCTTTATACAAATTGCATCTACTTCAACTTAAGCAAAAATAAAGGTCTTAGTTAATATCAGTAAAAAGAACAATACTGCTATACTTCACTTGGCTTTATTTTCCTGTTTGTTTTGTTTTTCTTTGTTCTATTAATTTATTGCTAGCTTATTTGGAAGGAAAAATCCTCTTTGAACATAATATATTTTTTATATTACCAAACACATGGAATTGATGCTCAAAGATATACAGGATATCAACATCCCTATCAATGTCTTCCTTGATATCTGCTAGACAACCTTAAAGAAAACTAATTAAAAAGGGAGAGGGTGTATGATATGTTCAACCAGCTCTAACGTCATCTTTATTTACATCTATGAGCCCCATTCACATATGTTTTATTGGCATTTGGGGAAAACAGTCATGGAGGATGGGTGCAGTACAGCATTTGTTGGAATGTGATCATTTGCCCAGAAAAAAAGGAACAAAGAAAGCTGGGATGATAGAGGTGATCTTCTTGATAAAGAAAGGAGAAGAAAGAAAGCTGAATAGTCTCAAGGAAGAAATATTTTGCAACTGGCTTCATTCTTCATGGGGCAGCCATTCTCCCCCGTAGTCACCTTTGCCTTAACCATTTGAATTGTATGTAATGGTTCCCAAAGATTGCCTATTCTCTATCCTTGAACAGTCGTCCTTCAAACTCTGCCCAGGCTGACTGGAAATTATAGTTCTAACATATCTGGAGGACATCAGGTTGGGGAAAGCTGCACTGAAATGACTGTAATCAACCTCTTTTTCCTTTCCACATTCCGTCATCAGCTTTGCTCTTTTCCATGATATACTTACACCTTGCTTCATTGCGATTTATTTGTGCTGCTCTTGACTCACCATCATTTCCCGACTCACCCATATATTCTTCCAGAGGGTTGTAAAAATCACAGATGTTTAAACATCTGGATTGAGATCAATGTTGAGTATATTTAGAATTATTTAATCATAATAACTTGTTCTCAACTACAGGAGAAACTGAAAGAGAAACTAATCCTCAGAAAAAGATGAATGAATGAGATATCACATTGTCTCCTGTTTTCACTCATCCATATCTTTCACCTTAGGAATAATAAATCATCTATTTATTAATGATACTGTATTATCCTTTACCATTAACCTCTGATAATATTTCAATACCTAAACCCAAGGAACCAAGAAAGGGCTCCCATACTCCAATATCTAATTTTCTCTCTCTCTTACTAAAATCTGGAAACTCTGCACCACCCAATGATTTTACCACACATCATTGGAGAATGACTTGACCCTTGTAGAAAGGTACATGTGTCAGTAATTCCCTTTCATAGTACATGAAAATACTATTAGCTTTCTACTGTTGGCTATGAGATAAAGTAGTCTTTACAATATATGGCAAAGAAAGGTTTGCAGACTGTTCCTAAGCCACAATCCAGGAGCAAATTTAAACATATTCTGCGTGTGGAGAGATGCCAGTCCTCCAAAGGCACATACTGTAACTCCTAACCATTTGGGAGGTCCTAGATTGTGTTCCTAGTATTTCCATTTATTATTAAATATTTCTTAAAACAATATTTTAAGTGAATAAAAGGGACACATGGGTAAGTGCTGGGGAAGATATGAGCAACTTTCTGTCAGAGGAAATAAATACCAGATAGATAAATAAATGATCTAACTGATACCAGGCAATGTCCTATGTTGCAGTACAGCAGTAGTCTCTTAAACTGTTATCCATGAGAAAAATACTGGAGGAAAGCCACTAGCCTTTTCTGTGTGTAACTATGCAGTTGTGTTCTTTTTCTAGCTTTTTCAAAACGTTGACCTACTGACTGTGTTAGAATAAAGAATTGGGACTTACAGGAAGAAAACCTTTTTACACAACTGGGCACATACAGTACCAGAAATATAGAATTATCATGACTGACCCAGATCAGCTGACTATTCTGAGAGACCTACCGATCATCCTGAGAGGGTCGGATGTATCCTGATGAGAGGATGTTCAAAGAGAGGATATTGGGGTCAATGAGGGACTCATCTCCTTCTGGAGTGTTTCGGATTCGACCTACAAATAGAGGGATAGAGCATAAATTTTACCTTCCCTATACTACTGCAGGAGAATTAGAGCAAGTATATTTTTACATAATCAGGTAAGTTATCCCTCAAAATATGAATGGAAGATTTGGAGTGATGCATATACAACTCTCTTTGTGCTTTCCATCTCAAAACGATAGGAGGCAGAAGGCAAAATGTTGGAAGATTCATCCAAATGTGCCATACTTCCATTGTAGTCATGCTTTACAAAGTCCACAGCTTGCCACCTGTCCTAACTACGATATATGCAAGATTTTGAAGAGTCACATAAGGCCTCTAGCCTGCAGGCTGTTCAATACAGTATGTTTATAAATTGAGATTATTCTCTAGGTCTTAAATATATCACCACTTATCATGATGGGGCTGAAAAGAAAGCACACTGTTGGGACATTTTCATACTTTTTACCATACTGAGCTATGCTCCTCTTAGAAGAGAGAGGCCCTGAATCAATCACATCACTGCAATTTGACAATCTCTCAAATTCTGTCAATATAAACAAATGCATCTTCCAATCTTCTATGCAAAGTTCCAGCCTACCCTTCAATCTCTATCAAAGGAGATTTGCTTATTTATTAAACATACAGTAGCTCTATCCTGAAATACCTCTACCCAATTGTAATCCGAGACTCTTAAAGGCCACAGAGGAGATACAGTGTAAAACACCCAAATATAGGCTTTGTTTACCAAAATGAACAACTTGACACAAAAAGTAAAGAAAAATGCTCACATGCCGTTTCACTAAAAGCTTTGTTTTTCTTGTTACGTGGCATCTGTATTGATAAGCTTTTCTAAAAACCAATGATGCTGTTCTGGCATTTGAGACTGCTTAGTTCAGATGTTCTGTATAGCCTCAACATTGATTGGGATACAGAACAAATATTTTGCTTACCCACAACCAGTTCTCTCACTTCCTTCCAGCGGATGTGGCTCCCTGTCTCATGCACCAAGGTGACAGTAATCCTCCTCTGGATACCCTGACATCCATC